>JANHFP010000423.1:23491-38763 GCA_032468135.1 Calamaria suluensis | reverse complement strand
GGCAGAATCCCTCCCTTCCTCCTTCCCTTACTCACTCCATGTCAGGGGGCATGTGCAGAATCTCTTTTGTCTTTGTACCAGCCACAGGAAGTTGAGAGTGGGTGGGGGTGGCCTCCTCCTTCCTTGCCTGCTCTGCAAATGCACTCAGCAGGAAAAAAAAAAAAGCGGGACTGTTTTACAACATAACAGGCTCAATGGCAGAGTTGATGGGGAAGGAACAGACTTGGTGGCAGAGATGGCGGAATCCCTCCCTTCCTCCTTCCCTTCCTCACTCCGTGTCGGAGAGTGGGTGGGGAGGAGAGCGGGTGGTCATGGCCTCCCCCTTCCTTGCCTGCTCCGCAACTGCACTCAGCAGAAAAAAAATAAAAAGCGGGACTTTTTAAAGACGCCGCAGGATGCGGGACATTTTGCTAAAAAGCGGGTCTATCCTGCAAAAAGTGGGACGTCTGGTCACCTTAAGCTAGGATGCCCTGTTTGTACATACTTCCTGCTTCATCTTGATTTACTAAGGAAAGTTGATTGCAAGCTGTAAAAAAACAGATTTAAGAGTAATTGCAGATAAAGGCAAAATTAATAGATAGCTCCAATTCTATAACAGGAATATATGCCCTTTCTAGATTAAGTTTTATTTCATGCCTATTTTTTCATTTATTCTGTAAGCTACAGTATTTAAATTTGGCTTCTACTTCATTTTATATTTGAGAACTCAGTCTCCAATTTGGCTTCTACTTAGCTTTTGTTTGTTTTTAATTATGAAAAATGGGCAGAAAAATCTAATGGAAAGATACATCTATTTATTCCTTATAAGGAACAGGAGGTAGGATATAATCTATTACAAGCCAAAAGGAAGAAAACATGAGATCAAGCCAAACTGAGATGTGTTTCAATTGTGCCCATAGGTACTTTAGATTAAATTATACTCAAATGTGTTTTGATACTTTTAAAATGGATTTATGTATAACATTGTTACAATCCTATTCAAACTTACAGGTAGCTAAGCCCCAATGAATTTAGAAATATGTACTGTGCATTTATATTTGGTTTATATTCTATCTTTGTACTTAGATATTCAAGTATAAGATTATTAGAAAATATTTTACATAGATGGCCATACAGAAAATAAAGCATACAGGTTATAAATGAGATACAAGAAATATTCTCATATTTTAAATTTTAGTATGAATTATAGGAGTGCTCACCGTCAGCTATATCCAGTGCCTCCAAGATAAATTTCTGACCTCATGTTATATACATCTCATATGCTAGGAAAGCTAATTTTAAATATTAATAGTACAGGTAATTCTTGACTTGTGAGCGTAATTGAGAACAGAATTTCAGTCATATATTGTGATGATTGCAAGTCAAGGCATCTACATGACCAAACTCAATTTTACAACTGTTTTACAGCTGTTGTTAAGCAAATCATGGGGTCATATGTTTAAGTCCATTTCCCAAATGGGTGGGTGTGGGTTTTTTTTTTTTCAAATCGTGGTCATGTGATAATGGGATGCTGCAACCAGTCATAGACGTAAGCTAGTTGCCAAGCACCTGAAATGTAATGTGACAGGGTGGTGGTGTTGTACCATTTTACAATGGGCTGAAGTACTTTACAAGCTGTAAAGGGTCCTTTCCAAGGCCATCATAACTCCAAATGGGTTGTTAAATGACTTCATGTCAGGGCCTACCTGTATAGCATAATGATTAAGCCAACCCTAACCCTTCATGTCATATGTATCTGTCTCGCTTCAGTTCTATTAGACAGCCTATTTTGAGGCCACAGTTTGAGCTGTGATTCTTATGTCTATCTATCTGACAGACATTCTTATGTAAGTTTCTATTTCTTAGGCCTATAGGCCGGCAGCTATAAAGCGGTAAATGAGAGCTTGCTTTTTGCTGTCAAGGATTCAGTAAGAAAGCTGTGACAAAATTAAAGGAATTGTCCAGATAATCATCAGAATTTGATCTCTTCTCATATATGTCCTTTTACCACAAAATAACTATCATTTTGTTTGAGGAAAAACACAAAAGAAAGTTCCACCAAAAACACAGCTTTAATTATGCTTAAATTTTGCTTGGTTATGCCTAAAATTGCTTTCTTTGTGTGTCTTACATTTGTACATGCAAAAACTTCCATAAATATATTTGCCTCCTTCTCCTTAAAATATGTTATTAGGAAGAGAATTTTTGGCAGGATTGATACCAAAGAACTATAAAATATGTTATGTTTTTTGTATTTTGTAATTTTATATTTTTCTAACTTCTTTCTTTTTTATGTAAGAGAAACTTGCACTCGCTCTGCTGTTAAAGAATTTAAGTACCCATTTACCTTACCCTTGTTTAAAAACTACAAAACAAATAAAACATTTTTTTTGTCAAAAACTTCATTTAGGAAAAAAAATAAACCCAGAATCCCACTGTGTGAGTTCATCTGCAGTATGGGCTGGACACAGGCTATCTAAGTGAGAAAATTGCCTTCCTGCTAAAAGGGCCTCCAGGCCCACCTCTTTGCACTAGCCAGGCATTCTCAGTGGCAGTTCCCCATCTATAAAATGCAATTTCTCATCTCTAATCTATACAACCATGTTTTGCACACTCAACTTGGAGCAACAAAGAAGAATAGGTCCCTTTAAATACAGAGTTATTATCTGCTATTCAAACTTCACCTTTCCTGGATCTCAACCCTCTACTGATTCCATCAAGCATTCCCTGAAAAATGAAAGTAGCCAGGGACCTGGAGCTAATGTTTTATTCAAGATTCTCTCTTACCTTCCTTCCCTGAGATGATGTACAGTATCTTCCTGGAAGTTTGGATTCCTAGAAAGCTCAATAGTTGGGCTCCACAGTGATATTTTAAAGGAGGCCGAAATACAATTTGTCAAGCTATTTTAAACATAATTGCAATGAAGCCTAATGTGACTTTGAGCGAGTCACTCTCTCCCAGTCCTCTTTTTCATAAGGTTGTTGTGAGGAAAATAGGAGGAAGGATAATTATTTATGTTCCCTACCTTGAGTTATTTCTAAAAATAATAAAGCTAGGATAATAAATATTCTGCTGTTTCTTCTATTATATTTCTTGGTGGTTGATAGTTTTTTTTTACATTTCTACTTCTATGATTACTCATATTTTTCATATGCTATTTATGTGATTCCTCCATAATCTCCCAAGATAAAATGAAAAAGTAAAATGTTGCAGAAAGGTTCCCTTTAATTTTTTTGGAAAACCACCCAAGCAACACAGCCTTCAGAATTCTTCCAATTAGTATTTAGTCCATATGCTTGTACAGTATACAAATAATATCTCTACATAGAGCTGCTGTTTCATGGTTTCTGGAACTACTTATCACTTTTAAATTAAACGTGAGGTTAATTAATCAAGGTTTGTGTATACAGATTCCTAAAAGATTAACATGGATCTGAATTAACACAGGGCAACTCACAGGGCAACTGCATGAATTCCCCACCATCATAAAAAAATAACAAAAACAGGATATAGGAAGTCAACAGGAATTCAAATTCTAAATTATTTTGTTACAATATGCACCATAGAAAGAATAGAAGAAAAAGAACAAGCTTCACAGACACTAACATATTTCAGGAAAGAAAAAAAAAGCTATTATTAAGCTAATTTAGGCTCAGAACTGAGTTTTCCAGATATAGGAAAAGGACAAACATACATTACCTCAGAGGGCACCAGCAGCCTGTTACTAGTATTTATTATCTGGTTGTACATTGTAGGATCACATCTTGTGGCAGTACTTTGATGGCTCCCTATAGTACTGGGAGCAAAAGGCATTTTGTATAGAAGATCACTCTGGCAAGAGTCAGTGGTAAGGACCTGCTGGTAGAAATCTGGAGGAAAAAATCCACTCCGCACAGTGTCCACATGGTTGAAAGGTTCTGGGGTTCTATAAAGGTTACTCCTAGAGGCCTTAAAGATATCCTTGGATTGCCTCCATTTGTAAAATTTATAAGAGCCCACTCCAACCACTGTGATAAAGAAGGCCACAGATATTAGAATAATAGCAAGAATTAAGTAGAACATCAAGTATTTCTTTGATTGTGGTGTAGTAGACACCAATGTAAAGTCTGTCAGTGTCTCCCTGGATGTCTCTGCTATTGTTACAATAAGGGTTGCAGTGGAGGACAATGCTGGTTCTCCATGATCTTTTATTAAAATTATCAAAGTTTGCTTGCGAGAATCTTCTTCCTGTAGAGAATGAGTTGTTGTTATCTCCCCAGAATACAAGCCCACAGCAAAGAGTCCTGGGTTAGTGGCTTCATGAAGTACATAGGAAAGCCATGCATTATAACCAGCATCTGCATCCCAGGCCACAATTTTGGTAACCAGATATCCAGGACTGACTGTGGACATTACTTCTGAAAACAAAGAACTGTTACCTGAAGTTGGATATAAGACTCTGGGTACATTGTCATTTTGATCTGTGACAAAAATATTGATTGTGACGTTGGTGGCAAGGGATGGAAATCCTCCATCACAAACTTGTACCACTAGCCTGAACTCCATTATGCTTTCATAATCCAAAAGTGCTAGGATATAAATGGTACCATTCTCCCGATTAATAGAAAAAAATCTGTTAACCAGATATCTGTCATGTTTCTCATTTTCCAAGATAGAGTAAGAAAGATGGGAATTCCGGTCCAGATCTGGATCAGAGGCACTAATATTAAAAATAATAGCCCCTGGAAGGTTATTTTCCTCCACATACACATCATAGAAAGATTGTGGAAATGTAGGGGGATTGTCATTTATATCAGACACTTTAACAAATATTTGTGTTTTTTCCATGAGCGAGGGTGAGCCAGCATCCTGAGCAGTAATTGTGATATTGTACTCGGAAATAATTTCCCTGTCCAATGGTTCTTTCATTTGCAATATGTAGTAGTTTTTAAGTGAAAAGCTAAGGGCAAAAGGAGTGCCAAAAGGTATAAAGCAGTTTACAAGGCCATTATCACCAGAGTCCTGATCTGTAACACTTAGCAAAGCAATTACTGTTCCTGGAACTGCATCTTCTGGTACTGGGCTGTACACCGATGTCACTGTGATTTCTGGGATGTTGTCATTGACATCAATAATTTCTATCAGTATTTTACAATGAGCCTCTGCAGGATTGGCGCCTTTATCTTTTGCCTGAACATAAATCTCATAAAATTTTATTTCTTCAAAATCCAGCAATTCATTGAGCCTCAGTTCTCCAGTATCAGAGTCTAAAACAAAAAGCTGTCGAACTCTAGCAGGAGTGTGACTGCTGAAGGAATAGATTATTTCTCCATTAGGACCCTCATCCAAATCAAAAGCTCTTGTTCTGGCCACCAAAGTGTTTAAGGGTGTGTCCTCTTTCACTGTGGCTTTGTAAATGGATTGATTGAAGATAGGGACGTTGTCATTTGCATCTAGGACATCAATGAGTACTTGCAAGGTAGTAGATCTGGGTGGATTTCCTCCATCCAGAGCTGTGAGAATCAGTAGGATTTCTTTCTGCTGCTCCCTATCCAATGTCTTCTCCAGCACTAACTCTGCATATTTTGTATTATCTACTCCAGTCTGTATGTCCAATGCGTAGTACTGATTGGAGCTGAGCTGGTAAGTCTGTAAAGAGTTAATTGCCACATCGGGGTCCTGTGCGCTCTCCAAAGGAAAACGTGCTCCAGGTGACACTGACTCGCTGATTTCCAGTCTCATTTGTTTGCTCAGGAAAATTGGGTCATTGTCGTTGATGTCTTGGACTTCCACAGCCACACCG
Organism: Calamaria suluensis; assembly: GCA_032468135.1. Classification (NCBI taxonomy): domain Eukaryota; kingdom Metazoa; phylum Chordata; class Lepidosauria; order Squamata; family Calamariidae; genus Calamaria; species Calamaria suluensis. The sequence goes on along the minus strand of JANHFP010000423.1, from coordinate 33,001 downwards.
TAGAGCTCCAGGGGGTTTTCCGCGATGATCTGCAGGCTTAGGACACAAGAAGAGAGACTCGCACAAAGTTCCTCCCTGTCGATTCTCTCATTTACTAGCAACTTTCCAGTGCTGAGATCTGCTTCGAAGTATTTTCTTCTGCCTCCCGACACAACCCGGAGATTTCGAGCTTGTAACTGCTGGAGATCTAAGCCCAAGTCAAGCACTACGTTTCCTACCAACGAGCTCTTCGGCATTTCCTCGGGAATTGTATAGCGAATGAATGCAAAAGCCCTATCCGAGACAGCCAGCCAAAGCCCCAGTAATTGCAGCCATTGTGTTACCCATCTGTTTTTTCCAGCAGCGCCGTTCATCTCACGAGGGAGGTACTTTGTAAAGTTTCTTTGAGTTTTCCTTTAAAAGTTTTCAGCCAGCAGTTTCATGTTGCTGCAACTCTGCATGTTCCGGACATAGGTTTTGAGGAGTTTTAGAGCCGGGCATTGTTTTCCTGGTACAGAACAGTGGGATTCTTTTCTTCTCCACTCCGTCTGCCGCTCTCTCTCTCGCTCTGTCTCTCAAACTCGGGCGACGTCCCAATTCTCACAGTATTCCCATTGAACATCGTTGGGTCAACAGCGGCGCGCAGAGTCCTGGCCAATAACTGCAGCAGCATCGCTCCTCGCCTTGGTGCCGCTGCTGCTGGTCCTGCTTGACACACCAGTATCTTGATCTCCTGCTTCTGAGCCTGGTTGACTAAATCCAAGCAGGACCTGTTGCAGATTAGTGACTGTAGTTCGTATGTGTGTATCTCAGGGGAAGAGGAGAATATTTCTTCCTCTTCTCTGCTTGCCAGTAAATAGAAACTTCCCCATGGTCCTCTGGAGAGGCAGATAGGAAGAAAGAGCAGGAAGAAGTTGGCTCAGGGTTTATTGTTCCCTTACTGTGGTGGCAGCCAGATTGATGGACACAGGCTGCCCAGATATATCTGCTCCAGTACAAAGACCTTAGATAGACATTATTTCCTCACTATGCCTCCATGGAAGCTGTACCTGCCTAGTTTATTTCCTCTTGCTGTTAAGAAATATTTAAGGAATGATTGAGGGGAGGATGATAAGACTAATACAACGAGGGAAAAATCTCAGGAATCTCACAAGTAATGTGATAAGTGGAGCATTAAAATGAGAACAAGGCAAGCAAGAAGACTAATTCAGAGCTTGTCAAATTAACATTCTCTTTGATGCAGATTGCAACAAATAAATTCTATAAAAGTTAAATATAGAATTTTAAAAGACAGAAAGTTCTTTGGTTTGCCTGGGACAGATATAAATTGTCAACACCAGTCACTAATATGTACTGTTGCTGTTAAGAAGGGTGGAAAGTAGGTGGACAATGTTTGGCTCTGCCCTTGAATGCCAACAGCTTGCTTTCTTTTTACTGGGGACAGGGCAATGAGCCCTATCTCTCCAAATCTGTTAAATTTAGGATAGGTTTTCCCTTAGATGTCTTACTTTTAAAAAGACAAAAGCTTTTTGAGATGAGAAGCTAGGTTTAGCTAATGTATGCTTTGCACTCATTTTAAGAAAGTGGGACATGGCTAACCTGAAGTTATTTAAGTTTTTTTTCTAAAATAGGGGATCATGTCTAAGTGGCATCAGCCCCCACAGTTTTGTTTTGCTCCTAAAAATAAGACTTCAAACCTAGCATATGAAACTAACCTTAAAAACTGATTTTATTCTTACAAAGAACAAGGACCCTAAATCCAGCCTTATACTTTTGGGGCGTAATGGACTTGGTAGTTAGTCTTTTCTTTTGTTTGCTTGAGGCAGAAATGATTTATATTGAATTGAAACTTAGAATTGTTTGGAACCTTTCCCATAAACTTGGAAGGGGTCAGCAAACTCCGGCTCTGGAGCCACATGTGATTCTTTCACCACATTGGATGCAGTATTCAAAGTGTGGCTTTACCAAGGCATTATAAAGTGGTATTAACACTTCACGTGATCTTGACTCTATCCCTCTGTTTATAGAGCCTAGAACTGTGTTGGCTTTTTTGGCAGCTGTAGCACACTGCTGGCTCATATTTAAGTGATTGTCCACTAGGACTCAAAGATCCTTCTCACAGTCACCATTACTATTGAGCAAGGTATGACAGATACTGCACCTCTGCATTTTGTTTTTCTTGGCTAAATGTAGAACCCTACTTTTTTCACCATTGAATTTCATTTTGTTAGATAGTGCCCAATGTTCAAGTTTGTCAAGATCCTTCTGTAGTTTAAGCCTATCTTCTAGACCAGTGGTCACCAACTGGTGGTCCGTGGACCACTGGTGGTCCCTGAGAAAATTTTGGTGGTCCCCAGAAAAAATTATTTGCATTTTTTTATATTGCACTAAATCAGGGGTCATCAAACTATGGCCCCTTGGCTGGATACATGCAATGAAAGCTTGTGTTGCTGCAGAGACCCTCCCCCTTTGGGGTCTTTTTGTGTGGGTTGGAGGGGAGCAGAAATTCCGACTTGGGGTCTGTTTCGGCCTTCTGGCGTGGGGCTTTGGGTGAAGGGAGAAAGGAAGCACCACTGGTAGCAAAGACCTGGAGGGCCTTGTTCCAGCAGGACTGCCTCATGGCCTGGAACTGGCTGACCATCTCAGCCTGCTGAGCTTCCAGACGCCAGTACCTGGTTTTGCACTACCACAGGCCTTCCCTCTTCCCTCAGTGAAGTGTTTCTGCTGAGCCTCCTTCTTGGTCAGATCCAATGTGAATTGAGCTGTTTTGCCAACTCTTTCCTGTGGTGGCTGCTTAGCTCCAATAATCTCTTCCTGTTGTGGCCCTGAAGAGCCCAGGTGGGCAGGTGAGGAGGGACTGGAAAGGGAGGGGTGAGTAGAGGCTGCCAAGGCACCCCTCGACGTGAGTGACATTGAGCTTGCCACACCCACCTAGTCACATGACCACCTAGCCACTCCCACCCAGCCGGTCATTAGGCAACTCATATTAGTGGTCCCCTGGGATTTAAATTATGAATTTAGTGGTCCCTGAAGTCCAAAAGGTTGGGGACCCTTGATCTAGTCCAACCTCCACCCAAGCAGGAGACCCTACACCAGGGGTGAACTTATGGCACTCGTGCCAGAGGGGATACTTGGAGCCCTCTCTGTGGGCATGTGCGCTGTCACCCCAGCATAGAGTTTGCCAGAATTCGTTACTAGAAAGAGGACACGGGGCCAGCCTGCTCCCCTCCCCCCCTCCACATATGCCTGAGGACATTTCTCACATCACCCACCTCTTTGCTCAGCAGCCCAATGGGAGAACTTCCTCCCTCACATACGGGTGACAGGTGGCTCACATACGGCGTGAGGGTGCAGCACAGCCAGCCAGTTGAGTCTGTGGCAAAGGTGATTCCCATGGTGGGGTTGGAGGGGAGCATAGCTCAAAGCATGGCATAGCTAGAGGGGAGCAGAGATGGATGATCCAGGTCTGCACAACTGTGTATGGGGAATTGCTGGGTTGGCACTTTGTGATAAATAAGTCGGTTTTGGGTCGCAGTTTGGGCACTTTGTCTCTAAAAGGTTTGCCATCATTGCCCTACACCATTTTTGATAAATGGCAGTCTAATCTCTTCTTGAAAACCTCCACTGATGAAGTTTCATAACTTCCAAAGGCAAGCTGTTCCGTTGGTTGATTGTTCTATTTTTAGAAAATTTATCCTTATTTTTAGGTTGAATCTCCTTGGTCAATTTCAATTTATTATTCCTTGTCTGGCCTTCAGGTGCCTTGGAAAATAGCTCGACTCCCTCCTCTCTGTGGCAGCTCCTCAAATATTGGTACACTATCATGTCTCCCCTGGTTCTTCACTTCAATAGACTAGCCATGCCCAGTTCCTGCAATTGTTCATCATATGTTTAAGCCTCCAGTCCCCTAATCAATTATAATCAAAAAGTTTATCACAGTCAAGGATTATGGAAAGGGAGAGTAACAGAGTCCTTGGATTCATCTTCCAGTAAAATTATACAGTTGCTGCTTGCAATGCTTTTGTCCCTGACATTAACCAATCTTAAAGGAATGGCCCACTGTCAGGCCTTCCATTAATTCAGTGCTTCTCAATTTTGGCAACTTTAAGATATTGACTCCCCAGCCAATTAGAAAATATTAACCATACTGCTTTGGAACTCTTTAAATTGTAGTTTAGATATCTGAAGAATTATTTACGGTTTTAAAACTTGCCCCAGAACTTTAAAAGGATACAGAATATTAGTAAGATTGATGTCTTCATAATTCAGCCCATTCCATGTAATTACAGTTAAAGTAATCTGGTATAGATAGATCTAGTGCATGATCAACCATAGCTAAATTTGCATTCTGAAGATAGAACTCAACATTTGCTTTTACTGTGGGTTTTAATCTTGACTTATAATCTTTCATATCAAAGGCGTAAATGGGCCTGAATACCCATAGGGTACCAGTTTCTCAATTCCTAAAGGAGTTAAAGATTTTACTTCTAAGATAATTTCTGACAAATTGCAATTTAAAATTCTTACGCAGGTCCATAGTCACAAATGAAGTGTGCAGCATTAGATCCACGAAAGCCTTGTACTATAGGACAAAAGTGAACAGCACAGCCAACTTTGTAGGTTTCTGCCCAAACCATCTGAAAATAAAATAGTATATTCTGTGGTAATTTAGTGTATACATTTAGCCCACAGTTGGACAAATAGGACACCTTCTATGTAGCATTTATTTAATGGTGATGACATGTTAATGTTGATGTTCAAAATATTAACAAAGAATTAATTTACAGGCATACTAAATCAATTGCTGACAGCTAATATATTGTAGTAGGCTTAACAAACTTATATGAAGTATTCTTACTGCTTTGCCTGACCAAACTCGCTGCTGCTGTTTTTTTTCAGATCGGATGCATAGACTTTGCATCCAGATCGGATGCATGAAATTATTTTGAAAACAGCACTCTTATTTTTTTCATATCTAAATACTAATAAAACTTTTCAGAATAAATTTCAGTTTTTTTTCATAGACTGAGATGGAGATAGGGAAGAGTATTTTTGTGTGATGAACATGTAGATTTATTATGACTGAAGATTGTTTCCTTAATCATATGGAAAGTTGTTCTCATGGTCAGAGATCTGAATAAATAAGATTCAACTTTTTGTTTGCTCCCAAATTATTTATATACTTCAAAAACCTGATGAAAACTTCTCTGTGGTTTTTATCATTCCATCAAGGATCATTAGAAATGGATGATTTCTCATTTATTGGCTAGACCCAAAATATTGGAGAAGGAACATTTTCTGTGATTGGGCAAAGCAATATATCGTGTATTCTTTTTCCTTTAGGTTATAAAATAAAATGAATGCAAGAATAGCTAGTGAGTTGCTGTTAAGCTTGATAATGGGTTTGATGGCAGTGCCACAGCAAATGCCAACAGGGATAAGTAAGGCACAAAGCCATTGGGCCGCAGAAAATGTGGATTATTTTTTAAAAAGTTGGAATTGGTGGGATGGGATTTGTAGTGGCTCAACATTTGTCTTTATATATTGGTCAGGGTCTTTTTGCCTAGGGAGTTTTAAAGTACAATAACAGTCTTGCCAAGTAGAATCAAGCAATTTGGAAGTTGTAACCACATTAGTCATTTTTTAAAAATAACTACCAACTGCTATTTTAAATGTTATGATGCAAGATATAATTAATGACTTACCTGAGTATAGTGCCCACACATACGTCTACAACTTCGAGTAGCATAATTGTAATCTTTGACTTCATTGTACCAATTAGTGAGAGCTGAAGTCACATTAAAATATGAAATAGTTCCAGTCCAAATATTTTCTCCAACTGTTGTGAAGTTAGGGTGAGCCTTCCCTGGTGACTTGAGATCAGGATTATGATTAAATTGGCACATATTTGCCCACCCAAGAGCAGTCTTTGCAAGATCATGGTCCCAGCTCTACAAAAGCATAATATATATAATGATCACTTTATTTGGTATTTCTGGATTATTTTTTAAAATAACGCAATTGTCTTTTACAAAGTAATTTCCCATCCCATCTGCCACATGCCAGTAGATTTGTATATAATTTTTATCCTTCAGTTCTAACTCACTTATAGTGTGGTTTGGGGAATATATAAACCAGAATGCTCAATGCCTCCTGCCCTGCTTTGCACTCTGCTTTGTAGTTTTTACAAAAACAAGCTAGCTGTCTGCTTGTTCCTGATTCATCAGTATGGATATGAACGTAACTATATAAATAGATGTGCAAAAATGTAAACATTTGACATTATTATACATTGCACTCTACCATATGTTGTGGAATAAACTACAATTACACTAAGACAAAATCAAATAAATCATGTAATCTGTGAATCCAAACTGGCATACTAGTTTTGAAGAAAAGTCAGGAAAAGCATAAATATTTTATCTACTATTTCCTTCTTTAAAAGGTAATATGCTGTTAGGGGGAAGAGGATCCTGTGGGACCATGGCACGTTGTTCATTTTGCATCACACTGGTTATTTTCTTCTCACATCTGCTATTTAAAATATGTCTCAATAGCTGGTCACATTAAATGAGATATACATTTAATCTCTGGTTAGAGACTGATTCTTAGCCTTTCAGCTAAGATCAACCATGTCTGTAGTCTGTTCTTATACAGTGCTTAATTGAATCAAGTAATCCCATGTTTTAGATTTACCCACAGGGTATTCAGATTAAACTGATTCTAGCCAGCCACTTGGGTAAACTAGAACAACTAAAGCCTAGGCAGTTGCACCCTTTTGTCTATGTAAACCACCAAGGAGAAACAGCTAGGAGAAACAGCCCATATATATATTACAGAGCTCCATGCCAAGGCCCAGAATGGAACATACACCCCAAGCATTGAGTGGATTGTGATATTATGAAGCATTGCCAACATGTTATTGAAATCAAGGTTCATGGAATGTTAGTAGCATTTCTTGGAGAAAATGAGTAAACCTGGTATTCCCCAAGTAATAACTTTGCCTTAGTGGTGTGATTGTTTTCTGCACAAATGATTGGTAAATTTAGTGACAAGATTATTTGAACATGGCTTTGATACAATATGAAATTTGTTCCTCCCTCTGCACTGAATTACATTTGCCAGAAATACTAAGGAACAGTGACATGATACAATGGTACTCTGAGATTTCTATCCCATGTAATTTTTAAATATATAATTTAATTATTTTTGAAGTTGGCATACCACTAAGCAGATGGTCTTGGGTGATAGACATACATATTTTTTAAAAAATAGTTTTTATTCAATATTCAAAAGTTTAGAAAACATACATACAAATATTTATACAACATTAACAGCAAGACAAACCAAACCAAAATAGAAAACAAGACAAAAAGAGATAACAAAACCAAGACAAAAAACAAAACTAAGTATATATTAATCTATTAAGCAAAAAAATATTGAATGGATTAATAAATACATATATAGAACTTATATTTTCCATATATTATCTATAAAAACCTCCTAAATTTCTAAAACATTTAACAATTTTATTTTTTTGTATTTTTTTGCAACTACAACAACAGTATTTCTTTTTCGATTATATTTCTTTTCATCTTCCATCAATTTATCTTCATTTTATTCATTCTATTAAAGTTTAATTAGTTTATTTCACACTTAGACTTCTCCCACTCATACCATTTATGCCAAACTTTGTAATATAGTGTTTCTTCTTTATGCCTTATTTGCATTGTTAATCTGTCTGCTTCCGCACATTCATATATCATTTGGATAATTTCTAATCTCGTGGGTGTTTCCGTTTTCTTCCAATTTCTTGCAATCATGATTCTAATAGTTGTTAACATGTGTGTTATATTTATTTTCTTTGTTAATTTTGCCTTCCAGAATCCCCAGCAGAAATAGTTCTCGTTTTTTTTATATTCTCTGCCCTGTAATTTCTTCCATCCAGATTTTCATTTGATTCCAAAGGATATCAATTTTCGGACAGGTCCACCACATATGGTAGTATGTTGCCCTTTCATATCCACATCTCCAACATTTGGGTGACCTGTTGGGGAACATCTTGGCCAACCTTGCAGGTGGCAAATGCCACCTATTAAGCATTTTGTACAGGTTCTCTTCATGGGCAGCTGACATTGTAAGTCTGTAATTGAGGTCCCACAATCTATCCCATTTGTTCAAATCTATATTATAACCAACGTTTTTGGACCAGCTTATCATATTCTCCTTCATGACCTCGCTCTCTGTTTGTTAAAATAATAAATAGTTATACCCTTTAGATATCATTTTATTTTCCAGTCCTAGAATTATTTTTTCTAGTTCCAATTTTTTGTTTGTTATATCATATTGTTCATTATCTCGGTTAAATTTCATTAATTGTGCGTAGGTCTACCAGTCCATTTCCATATCTTGTTCTCTCATTTCTTGTTGAGTTTTTAAATTTCCTTCATTATCCAATAATTCAATATACTGTACCTCCAAGTTTTTTTCCAGTTTAGTAAATTGGGATAGGCTGTGGCCTCTTTTGGAGATATCCAACCTGGAACTTTAATATATTTGTTTTTAATTTTCATCCATACATCAATTAAAGCATTTCTGATCTGGTGTCTATGAAAATTTTTATGTAATTTATTTTTTCCCTCCCATAAATAAAAGTGCCACCCCATCTTCAGGTCAAAGCCTTCTAGTATTAAAATTCTTGAGTTTGATAGTTGTATCCAATCTTTAATCCATGTTAATGCTGCCACTTGGTAATAAGATTCCCAATGTGGCAGCCCAAAGTCCCCTCTGACTCTTGTATCCTGCATTGAGATGCATTTTATTCTAGCTTTCTTTCCTAACCAAATAAATTTTCCCACCAATCTGTTTATCGAAAAAATATTTCCTTAATTTTATTGGGAGTCTGAAATAATAAGTTTAGGTAATACCATCATTTTTATTGTTGTGACTCTAACAATTAGTGATAATTGTAGTCCATTTTTCAAGGTCATTTTGTATCTGATTCACCAATTTTTCATAATTATCTTTCTTAATAGTGATACATCTTGCGGTGAGCCAGATACCTAAAAATTTTATTTTCTTAACTACTTGTATCCCTAATTGATTCTGATTCTTCTTTATAGTACAATTTTTAGTCAATAATTTTGTTTTAAATTTAAAGCCCGCCACTTCACCAAATTCTTCTACTTCTTTTAAGAGGGTATAACCATACTCCAGAGGGTCTTCTGTTTTAAACACCAGATCATCAGAAAATGCTTGATCTTTGTATTCTTTTTTAATTTTTAGTCCTTTCAAATTTATATTACTCCTAATCTTTATTAAGTTTCCAAAGCCAGGATAAACAGCAGGGGCGACAGTGGACAGCCCTGCCATACCCCTTTGCCTATACTGATCCTTTCTTCTTTTTTTTTCAAACAAGGTTTTATTGTAAAAATTTTAAGTACAGAAAAAAAATTTTTTGTAAAAGAATTGCATAATTACAATATCATATCTTTTCAATATCTTATAAGGTGTAATTTTTACTATTTTGTA
>JANHFP010000420.1:85536-97221 GCA_032468135.1 Calamaria suluensis | reverse complement strand
AAGTCCATAGCCACCTCTTCCCAGGGGTAGGAGGGTTGTGCCACCATTTGGAGTAACCCCCATTTCTTCCCTATCCGTGGCTTCATACGCATACATACGTCACAGTGAGACACATATTGCTGGATGTCTTTTCTTATCCCAGGCCACCAAAACTGTTTACATAACAAGTGAACCGTTTTTTTCATTCCGGAATGACCGCCTATTTTACCCCCATGGCCTTGAGACATTATCTCGGGACGTAAGGCAGCCGGGATATATAACCGATTGCCTACCCAAGGGAGTTGCATTCTCCACATAGGTACTGTCTGGTTTTGTCTTAACCATGAGTCGGTTTTACACTCCTTCCGCAACCTGTCTTGTAACGGTTTTCCTACCCCACGCTTCGCCGTATGTTGGCAGATTAAAGGTTGTACCACTTCCTCTCGTACGCTGTTGAATTGAGGTTGCCGCGAAAGGGCGTCCGCCAAAAAATTACGTCCCCCAGGAACATACCGAAGAACAAATTGAAATCTGCTAAAGAAATGGGCCCAACGTACCTGTTTGGGGGACAGGCGGCGCACAGTCTGCAAGGCGACTAGGTTCTTGTGGTCCGTCCACACCTCGAACGGTTTGGACCCCCCCTCTAGCAGGTGTCGCCATGTCACCAGAGCCCACCGAATGGCATATGCCTCCTTCTCCCACACTGCCCAGTTACGTTCGGTAGGAGAAAACTTTTTGGAGGTATATGCACACGGGTGCAGAACACCGTCATCATCTCGTTGTAGCAACACGGCTCCTACTGCTACATCGCTTGCGTCTACCTGAAGGATGAACAGACCGTGTACTTGGGGATGGATTAGAATCGGTTCTATGGAGAACAACCTTTTCAGGGTGGCAAACGCCTTGCTACAGCTAGGGGACCACTGAAGACGCTGTGACGGCTTGACGGCTTTACCAGCAGTTTTTAATAATTCAGTTAATGGAAGTGCTATCAATGTGAACTGGAGAATAAATTGCCGGTAGAAATTAGCAAACCCCAGGAAGCTCTGAAGGTGTTTACGTGTTACTGGCTCCTGCCAGTCAATTACAGCCTTTACTTTAGCGGGATCCATCTCTAACCCAGCACTGGAGACCCAGTACCCTAGATAATCAATGGTGGTCTTATGAAACTCGCACTTTGAAATCTTTACGTATAGCTGGGCGTCTAATAATGCTCTTAATACTTTGCGTACCAGGATTACATGTTCCTCTAAGGTCTGTGTGTAAATTAGTATATCGTCTAAGTAGACCAACACCCCATCATACAAGAAATCATGTAATACGAAGTTAATGTAACGCATAAAGACAGCTGGAACACCCTGTAAACCAAACGGCATTACTCTATATGCGAAGTTACCTAAAGGGCATGAAAACGTAGTCTTCCACTCGTCTTCTTGACGTATGCATATCCTGTGGTACGCTTCTCTTAGGTCCAATTTTGAGAAGATGCGCCCTACCAAGAGACTAGACAGCAGATCTTTAAACAACGGAAGGGGGTAGGCGTCTCCTATGCTAACCGCGTTCAGACCTCTGAAATCCACACAGAGGCGGAGTCCCCCGTCCTTCTTTCCTCTGAACATAACCGGTGCCGCTGTATGTGACTTGCTAGGCCGAATAAAACCCCGGATTAAATTGTGGTCTATGTATTTCCGTAGTTCCGCCAGCTCTTTCTGGGTCATCGCATACATCCGGGGTTTCGGCAGCTGCACCCCAGCCTTGAATTCTATACCACAGTCAATCTCACGATGGGGAGGCAACTGGTCGGCAAGTCGGTCACTGAATACCTCCCTTAGGTCCCGGTACTCCACCGGCACCGGGTCAGAAGGCACTGGCTTTAGCTCTTCTGAGCTCTGAACGTGGCCGCTCGCGGCCGATGCTGTTGGGCTCTGCCATAGAGGCATGGGAATACTCAATCGCCTGTCAGTGTCATCCCACCAGATAACTGGTTTTCGATGGTCCAACCAGGCTAATCCCAGGATGACCGGTTCTACCAGGGAGTCGACCACCACGAAACAGATGGGTTCCTGGTATTCCCCTATCCGTAATCAGACTGGCTCGGTAACCAACCTGGCTAACTGTCCCCCCCATGGTTGTCCCGTCCATCTGCTCAAACCGGATTGGCTGTTTCAACGGTCCGACCTGGAGACCAAGGTCTTCCACGACCATTTTACGTATCAGGCACCGGGTACACCCGGTGTCCACCAAAGCCATTTGGTTCAACCACTCCCCTGTACGGCCATTTCGTAGTGTAACCGAAATCATAAAGGGCATTACCTCACTGTCTATGAGAGGGTTGTCTACCTCTCCATCAATGTCATCTCCCATTCCAGGATCTGCTAAGGTACGGGGAGTCCCCATAGCGGTCTGGACGGCTTTTTGCGAACGGCCGCTGATTCTCCATCGCTCCCTCTGAGGCTTCCCTGACGCAGGACCCTTGCCGTCAGGGGTGGCGGGTGGCAAGGGACAGTCGGCTACCCGGTGGCCTGGCTGGTCGCACCGGAAACATCGAAAGACCGGGTGTCTGCCCAGTCCCCGGTCCACAGGTGGGTTGCTAGGGGGAAGAGGAGCCCCTGTTGGTGGACCTTGGCCCGAACAACCCCGACCAGAGCCCCTTGTCCCAGCCTGCAGTTCCCGGCGCAGGCCCATGTCAAGTTGAATAGCTGCCCGGAACCATTCAGTCAATAGAGAGGGGACGCCTCGATAAAGGCAGGCGCGGCAGACAGGAGGGTTGAGGCCCTGCTTAAACTGATTGATCAGCATCTTCTCAAGCCAAGTGTCCAACCATGACATAACCCGCTTAAACTCCGCCACATACTCCTTCCCAGGTCTTCCTCCTTGCACTACCTCCATTAAGTCGTCTTCCGCTACCTCTCCCAACGATTCATCATGGAAACGCTGTTTAAGGGCCTCCAAAAATAGCACTATGTCAGTCAAGACGGGGGACCTTCGTCGGTGCAAAACAGCCACCCACTCAACCGCCTCTCCGGTGAGGACCGAGGTGACTGCCGCTATTTTAGCCCGTATAATTCCAGGTGACCTATTGCCTGCCCCAAAAACACAGAAAACCGTTCGGGGCTTCCGTTGTAATGGGCCTGAAGGGGGGGTGGGCCCCATATGGGCTGGGGAGCTATCCCTGTGGCCCACACAGGAGGGGGAACCCCACCTCCAGTCCCCACCCATGGTGTAGCTCCTGTCGATAGGCCTCCTCCTGCCGCTGCTGGGATGGTAAAGGAGAAGGGTTAGAAGATAGCACTGACCCCCCCAAGGCCCCGCTAACCCCCGCTTGCTGGATCCTGGCCGCAGGGACATCCACCGCAGGAAAGGTCGTCTCGCCGTCCATCGGGCCATACTCCAGCTTCAGCCCTTCCCAGGTGGCCCGGCGGTCCGCCATGTTAACCGGTTGCAACCCCCAGGAGGGGCCAGCGACCGCTGGGGGGGGCAGGCCAATATCCCACCGGAGGGGCGAACGGAGGCGACGGCTTGTTCGACGTTCCTGGCTGAGCCAGTGCGGTTCCATGCCACCAAGAGCCAGAGGGACGCAAGCCAGCCTCAGATGCGGGCGCCGCTTTAGGGCTTTTCGCACGCTTCCTCCCCCCCCTCGTCATTGTCTTACATTTTCGGCCGCCGGCCTGTCCTGGTTTGTCGCTGGCGGCTTGCGATCTCGTAACGGGTCCCTCCTCCTGGCTAGCCTTTGTGTCGGCGCCGGAAAGGATCCCGGAGGCCACCCCAGCCGAATCCTCGCCGCCCGATGAGCTGGACACCCCGGTCGCCACTGCTCCCTTTGAGCCAGGCATCGCGTCGCCACCGGACACCGAGGCAGAGAGTGCGATCTTTCTGCTGTGATCTGTGAGCCCTCAAAACACCAACAGCACCGTCAACGACCGTAGGACACCTTCTTTATTTCCGAACGCCAACAGCAGGGTCACAAACAAACAAAGATCACACTGCCTTGGTCAGGCTAGGTTGCGATTTTAAATGCAGCCGTGTTACAGCGGAACCAATCCCCGACCGCGTCTCCAGTGCACACCCTCCACGACGCACCACCTCCACCGCACCCATGTGAATGTCCCTCCTCCCCCCTTCGGACCAGGGCTTCCTTCCAGCCGCCGTTTCTGTCTGTATGCTAGCGTGCAGCGGGTTGCCGGTGAGCCGCTCGTCTCCTTCAACCTTCGCATGTTGTATAAGCGATTCACAACAAAAATCTCCATTCCCACCCCACTCCAGGGGAAGGTTATTTCAAAATCCTCATTTCCTCCCTATCAGCTGTGAATAGATGGGGCGGGACCTGTCAGAGGTGGTATTTACTGGATCTCCCAACTATTCAAAATTTCTGCTATCGTATATTGTATTAGCAATTTTAAAGTATTTATTTGTGGACCCTTGAAAGGGGTTTGCAGACCACTAAGGTTCTCTAGTCTAGTTCATACTTGGGGAGCCATGAGATACCAGAATGGAGGATGAAGAGCTGAACCATGACTGATACTTCTGCCTACATGCAATACTTCTCCACTTCCAATTCTGGACTGAATTACAGAGTTGGAAGGGATCTTGGAGGTCTTCTAATCCAACCCACTGCTCAGTCATGAAACCCTATGCCACTTCATACGAATGGCTATCCAACATCTTCTTCAAAACTTCCAGTGTTGGAGCATTTACAACTCCTGAAGACAAGTTGTTCCACTGATTAATTGTTGTCAGGAATTTCTCCTTAGTTCTAGGTTGCTTCTCTCGTTGATTAGTTTCCACCAGTTACTTCTTGTCCTGCCCTCTGGTGCTTTGGAGCAGGTCTCCAACCTTGGCAAATTTGAGACTAACTCTTCTCAGCTTTGCTGGCTGAGGAACTCTGGGAGTTGAAGTCCACAAGTCTTAAAGTTGCCAAGGTTGGACAATTCTTCTTTGGGGCAGCCCCTAAGATATCGGAACACTGCTATTGTGTCTCCCCTAGTCCTTCTTTTCATTAAAGACAGAGCGCTGCTCCCTCCTTCCTCGTCCTCCTTACGAAATCCCGCAACGGCAACACCTCATCGGCGCGCGTGGAGATGCCGCGCTACAAAGAACACACTTTATGACGACCGAGGTTATCCCCCGCCGGCGCTAAGTGATTCCTCGGGGCCTCCTGCCGCTGGACGCCGGTCCCCGCCCTTCCAGCAAACGGGACCGATCTCCTCCAGTTGCGGGCAGGAGCGTAACCCGCCCAGACGCCGCGGCCTCTCTCAGCTGTTGTAGCAACGGTTGCCTTGTAATGGCGGCGGCAGTTCCCAGCCTCTCCTCGCTGCTGCCGGCCCTGATCGGATAACTTGAAAGCCCCGCCCAGCGCAAAAAGAGGGCGCTTCGCATCCTCCCCTTTGGACTTGGCGCGCTTTCTGCGGTCTCCATGGAGGGCGACCCGCCAGTTCAAGTCCTTTCAAGGGAGGTGGGAGTGAAGGAAAAGGAAAAAGCAAAGGGAGGGGAATGGTACGCCCAGCTCCCAAATGACAGGAGTGGATAAATGCTGTTGCCTCCTACTACCCGGCCCCCATCTCACTTCCGGGTCTATGGCCAGGCAACTTCCTTTTAAGCATAAGAAGGAGCTGCTGGGGAAGGTGAAGCCGAGGCTGCGGCGGGTTTCGCTGGAATGATGTAATCAGCCTGGTAACAGATAACGGAGGGCGGGCACCCAGCGCTGGCGGGGTAGGGAATAAGGGTATCTGCCCCGAGGAGAGAATCCTCAGAGACTCGTTGCTGTTCAGCTACATCCCTAATGAATGGGATCTGTTATCAGCGTCTGGGATAAGGCACCTTATGTAGGCGGAGTGGGGAGGGGCAGATATTTATATTTTTTCAGGACTAAGGCGTTGTCGAGTAGGCCGTTTCTACAATATTTTTGGCTTTGCTAGCTCACCAGATTAGAGAAAAAAATGGCATCTGGCTCCTTAAAAAAAGTTAAAAATCCACCATATAGCAGATTATTGAAATCTTGGCAGTGCAGATGACTTGCCTTTTTTTTAAAGTGCTATACTGCTGTTTTGTTAAACTTTCCTTGAGAAGAGAGGATTAGCGTCCAGAATAAATCTTTAGGCGGGTGGGTGCTTTGGAAAATATTAGGTAACAAATCAAAATTATGAAATCAAACCCAGAGCTTTGCAGGCAGCAAAGGGATGGTATCAGGAATTCTTTACTTTTCTATAGACCTACGCATACTGTTTGCTAAATGAATAAACTGAAATAAATTTACTGTAAAATCAGCCAATTAAGTCAGTTTTTACTTTAGAAATAAGCCAATTAGACTGCACAAATGCTCTAGAATGTAATCAAGTTTGATAATACTTGTTATGATACCTTTTACTCTTTTTATGTTTTATAGAAAATGATTATAGACCTCTGGAGATATTTCTATACAAATATCTTTCGGTTTTGGCTAAAGTGGATCTTACGACTGTTAACTGGAAAATGTGAACTGCAGCGTATTTGCAGTGGCACAAGGAAAGATGCAAAAAGAACACTACTAATAGGTAATATGTATATACATTATGACAATATTTTATATTAGCCAATGATATGAAAACCCTTGTAATTTTCATAACTTTTTGAAAGTTCTTCAGTAGTATTTAAATAATTGGTAATATTTGTAATAGCAACCCAAATCCCTGGTTATACCTGATAGAGAACCATTAAGTATTAGCTTACCTTTACATTGGGTCTTTTTTCTCTATAGGTTGGAACAGTAATAGTTGGATTATTTATATATTTGTTTACATTTCCTATTTCTAAACTGCCTAATTTACTCAAAGAGGGGCTACACGCAGGCTCAACCTCAAGCAAGGTTTATCCCTTTATGCTTTTTTCCTTAGACTCTTTTCCCCTAACATTTATCTCCTCTTAGTTTTCTGAATTTGGGACTATTATTCCCATTTCTTGTTTTGTTTAATTTGAGCTATTTTTAAGTCCTACCTTCTGCTTTTCATAGACCTATATTAGTGCTTCCATTGCTTTCCTAGGGCTTCCACTTCCTTCTCATCTTTTACATCTAATTAGCTCTATTGATGATAACCTAGTTTATTATAATATATCATGCTAAAACATTTCATAGTGGTAACATGGACATGTACAAAGATTCATGCAATAAATAAAGTTGATTCTTGCACTATGACAGTTGTTACAATTTATTTTGGTATGTTATGCAAACTGATCACTGCTAGTTACTTTCAAAACAAACCACAGTTTATGGTTCAAAAGGCATAATAATAAACAATAAAAATTCATTAACATGTTTTTTGCTGAATTATAAAAATATTTACAAGGCTACTTAGTACCAGAATAATATTCACTAATTTATTGTTTGTAAATATAAGAAATGATATTTGGGAATAGCTTTATTAAATATAACACTTATCATTGCAGAGTATTCACTGGAATCATCGAAGCATAAGGTAGGATATATGTTGTGTGTACAAAATGCTTTTTGCCCTCTTTTTCTTATGAGAAAGGAACCATCAAAATTGGTTTTTAACTTGCATTTCAAAATCGGTTTCCAACATATGTAATGTCTTAAATTTAGCAATTGAGTACATCCTCTTCCTTCAAAACATTGCATTTTGTAATATTTATTCATTTGAGAAATGGAGTCAGAGGTTTCGTCATATTTTTGCAAAAGGGACATGCTTGACAGGATCCCAGGTTACCTCCCTGGACCAAAGGTTTTTCTGCAATATTATTAAGTGTCCCTTTCTAATCTCAAATCACTTTACTTTCTATACTTGCAAGCAGCAAAACACTCAATAGATTTAAAATGGTTGACTAACCTTGACTATTTGTTCAGGTTCAGTTGTAGTGAATATGAATATGCTAGTTATAAAACTTCCAAGGAGTTCTGCAGCTGAAATGAAAAGGATGCTTGCCAAAGTCAGTTTCTTCTTCAATTTGATTATTTCAATATTCTCAACAATATTTTTTCTTGAATATCTTTCTTGTTAGTAGAGTTGTGCACTGCATTTTCTTTTGTGTAGTTTCATACTTTAAGTTGATACGTTTTGGGGAAGTCCAAAACCCTTTACAGGTAGTCCATGGCTTACATACATTAATTCAGCGACTATTCGAAGTTTTGGAGGTGCTGAAAAAATGGACATACCGCAAGTTGTCTTAAGCTCCAGCCTTTGCAGCATCCCCATGGTCACGTGATTATGATCTGGAGGCTTGGGTACCTGTCTCACAATTACAATGTCAGGGAGCTGTAGCCATGTGATTGACATCTGGCTGCCCAGAAGCAAAGTCAATGGCAAACCTGGCAGGGAAGTTCACCAATACAAGAGGCCAGGCCTCTCAGGCACTTCCTGGCCTCTTGCAAACTCGCATGGGGACTGCACCAGCCTCTGCACAGCACCCCTTTGCTTCTTACTTAGGATTCCCATTTCTTTCAACTTAATGACCTGTGCATCTTGGGTCTATAAGGGCAACTGGAATGGCCCTGGATTGCAATGCAATGCAGTCATGTGACATTGCACTTTACAACTACAGGTGGTCCTCTACTTACAAGTTCATTTAGTGACCGTTCAAAATTACAAAGGCACCAAAAAATGTGACTTACGAACAGTTTTTGCAGATGTTTGGGAATTGACTCACATTTATGACGGTTGCAGTGTCCTGGGGTCATGTGGTCCTCTTTTATGACCTGACAAGTAAAGTCAATGGGATGCCAGATTCACTTAACAGTTTGACTAACAACTACAGTGATTCACTTAAGAACGGTGGCAAGAAAGGTCATAAAATGGGGCAAACTCACTTAGCAAATGTTTCACCTCCAAACCAAGCTTGGACTCAATTGTGGTCATAAACTGAGGACTACCTGTACATTGTTTAGCAATAGCAATAATAGTCCCTATTGCTATGATAATTCAAGGATTACCTGTTCTAAAATCATACAAATGCATATATACCTTAAAAAAGCTAGGGGAAAGGGGGAAAAGGAAAACAAAATTGGGGCTACAGTCAATAAAAGAAAGAGCTACTACCAACTTTGGTATAAAAACAAAAAATATAATAACCTTTTGGACAAAATTAGATGATAATTTACAATTCTTTTGAAATCAAACAAATCTAGTCACCAGATTATGAAGTGAAATTTTATTTTCTTTCCATTTCATGCAAAAAGGCTAAGATGTTTCCAGGTAGAGGTGAAGTTAGACAAAGTTTTTTCTCCAATCAAAGCAGTTGATTTTGTCATCTCTGCCAACTCCATTAGTTTCACCCTCCATTCTTCCATTGTAGGTATTTGTGAGACATTCCATTGCTATGTATGAAGAAGCCTTGCTGCTTTTATCCTATATAAAAACAACATTCCATATTTATTTGCCTGTCTATTGAACCTAAAGAAAAGCCCTTGGCTTCATTTGTATATTCAATTTTAAAATTCTCTGAATTAAAATATATATCTGATTCCAATCATTCTTAGCTCTCTTACATGTTAAATCTCCTTCAATCCACTTTTTAAAAAAACCCTAGTATCCCTAACTGTCCATTCAGACAGTTGTATAAAAGTGCACGTTTGAACTTCAGGGAGGCATATGGAGTTGATGCTGTTATTTCTAAGTCTGGTTCCATATTTCCTAGTGAATCTACTACTTTCAAATCACATTCCTTTTGTGGGTTTAATTAATTTACAGTTACTTGCCTCTGAATGTTTTCCAGAGTCTATACATTCATTAAACCTTTTTAAAAAGCTTTCGCATAAGAATTGCATGTGCCAGCATCTTGTTTTCAAGTGCCAGCCTCCTCCCCTTATCTGTAAATCTGATACATTGTTTCTGAATGTAGTTGATAAGAGAGTTCCTCAAGGCAGAACAAGAAAAAAGGCAAAAGAGTAGGTGTCAGTGTTCCAGAAAACCTCTTTCCTTCAATTAAGAACTCCAAGACAGGCATTTCTCAAAGTCTCATTTATTAGAGCAGGTATACTGACATAGCAAGTGAGAAACCAAAACCACCAGTTTCCAGTTTCTCATCAACTAGTCAGTTCTCCAAAACCCCATACTCCTCCCATCGGTTGAATCACATTGCCCAATCCCCAGTTGAGGGAGTGCCCAAACCACTTCTACATCAGACGTTCTAAGATCTGGCTTTGACCGATGGATGAGCATATGTTATGTCTAACCCAACTATCTACTACACTCTCCTTCCTACTTTCCCACAGCTAGAAATTGGCAGCTTGAAACTTCAGGTCTAATATGGTTTCCAAAGCTGCCAGTAGGGAAGATATTATCCAGATATTTCAATCGAAGATCAAAGTAAAGATTAAGAAAAATAAACTCCAAACTTTTTGAAAGTGGATAAAATACAAAATCCCTGCAGTGAATGACCAATAAAAATGTAAATCAAGTAAAAGTACTTTTGCTATCCAAAGACATGCTGTGTCTCCTTATGGAGAAGCAAAAACTATTCAAAACCACTACATAAATTGAAAGGGGAAAAAACAGAGTTCCCCAAGGCTTAAAATAAATAGGCATTCAGCCAAAAGTCAACTTCTAAAGATAACAAGCAAAGTAACACAGAAGATTCAAAAGATGAAGTTAAAATCCAAGCATGCTTAAGAAAATGAACTGCCAAGAGGAAGATATATACCCAGTAGCTTTCCAACCGCTCCCAAAGGGAACTGGAATATTCTAAGACACCCCTTACCAGGAGGGTGCACAGCCATCCAAAAGACATCTTGAGTCATTCCTAAGTGCTTCCATTCAAATCCAGGAAGCAGTCTTGCCAAAGAATCAGCTTTGGCAGCAAAATTGGGAGATTGTCATCAGGAAAAAGTTTCTACTGTTCAGCAGCCATCTTGAGAAGGAGACCTTCCCAAGATAGATTTCTATAGAAGTTGAACAGTTGCTTCAAACTAAAAGATGAGTTAAAAACCTGCTTTTATTTTATTTGTTTGTTTGTTTTATACACAGGTTAATTTATGCACATGTAATTGAACCAGTACTTAAAAATCACGATCATCATAATCTATGGAAATCTTAACCAATGATATTGAGATATTTTTTGAGACTTTAAATATTACTTACCAAATTATATATTGTTTAATTTTAATTTAAGTTTGATTTTCTACTTTGTTTTGTTTAGTCCTTGCAATATGCTTTGAACACTACTGAAGATGAAGTGGAAAGATGTGTTGCGTGCATAATAGAAGAAAAGAAGATTAAAGTGCAGAAAGATGTAGGGTATGTCTGTTATAGCCTCTGCTACCATTCCAAGAAAAATCTTGTCTGTTTTGATAGCTATTTGGTAAAGCAATCTTTAGATAAAATGTGGAAGAAGTAAATTCATATTTAAATGTATTGTATGGTGCATAATACTATGATGGATAAGAGAAATGATTAAGCTGTTCTAAATTTATAAATATTAACTGAGATTCATTTCACCAAAACTAATAGATTATATATTCTACTCAGTGAAGATAATGGTATAATAATGGTAATTATTATGAAACATTGCAGTTTAGCTGTAGTCTTACATTATATATTATTATAATATGTCAAAACTAAATAGGATATCTTGATATATATTTCTGTACAACCACTTATTTATAACTGACTTATTGCAAATTTTGATCATCCAAGATATTATACAACTATACATCTCTACACCAAACCACCCCAACGATGCTGTGGAAGTGATGTCGCGGTGCCTGGAGGCGGTACGGGT
>JANHFP010000420.1:65423-76676 GCA_032468135.1 Calamaria suluensis | reverse complement strand
GTACACTAAGTTTATGATGTTTAAGATTAAAGTATCAATAAGACATAATTATCTACAGAATCTTTAAAAAGTCTATATTTTTTAAAAAAGGGGGTACCATTAATTGTTTAGGTCAGGATGTTGACAGGTATCAAGAAAAGTTCCTGGCAGTATCCCTGAATAATGTTTTAAAAAGTATTAAAAAACAACCAGCCTTCTTAAAAAAATTATGTGAAGAGAAACCTACTGGTAAGCTGCAGTTTACTTTTCAATCCTAAACAACTTGACATCATCCCTTTCTATTTCTTTAGTAATCTATTTTTGTACAAACACAACAGTTGCAGTGCAGACATGGAGTTCCTGTCCATTTCCCCCTTAATTTAGTTTGGAGGAAAGCAACTCTGTATGCACAAAAGCTATATTAACACAGTGTTATTCTGCCAAGTATAAAAAAAAACTGTGCAGACACACTGCAGCATACTCTGTGCTTGCAATATTCTAAGTTATTCAGGTTCCTTCCTTATTCAGAGATTTCAGATCTGTCTGAAAAACATACACACATGATGTTTATTCAATTAGAACTGAACAATTTTTCACTATTTATCCAGGGATAGCAAGACTAACAATATGTATACCAATGACAATGATTTCCCTTCAACTGATTGAGACAAGCATTTTAATGATATTTCCCATTAGAGAAAAATAATAATTCAAAATAAAATAGTTGTACTGTACATCCCAACATGTTTACATAAACAATAATTAATACATTTTGTGAACATCATGTCCTGTGGAGGCTATAATAAATATTTCAAAAACCTAAAAGAATTTTTAAAAAAACCCTACTTATTCAGTCCATTTAGCCTGACATAGCGGAGATTTCATAATCACTTGCTGATATTATGGGTTTTCCCATCATCCGCACATTCTTAGCATTAGTAATCCTTGCCATCATATAGACTGGTTTATCAAAGTATCGCACAAGTGCTGGTTCAGTCAACAGGGAAGCCAAAAACTGCTCAAAGGTGATAGCCCAGTCTCTGTCAATACTACTACTTCTTGGCAGAGAAGTTGGGTTGCTGCTTCGTACCAAAACAGTGTCTTCGCTGATGTCTTCACATTGCAGTTTTTCCTCCTCATGTGAACCTGCGCTCAGGACAGAATATGAAGACATGGAGCTGTCATCTTTAGTATCATCATCAGAAATCAACATGGAAGAACCAGCTCCATTATCCCTAGGAGACGAATCTTCCAGTTTAATGTCCTCCATCTGTGAACTGTCACCACAAATATCCTCCTCTTCATCAAGAAAGCCATTTTGAAATTGATTGTGTGGCTCAAGATGGTACTGCTGGCTCCCTTTCTTCTGAATCAGCACATTCTGAATGGTTTTGCCGGTATTCTCAGCCTCTTTAATAGATTGGACACTAAACAGCTTACCAACTTCACCAATCTCTAGAAGCAAACTTGTCACAGCTGCAGTTGCATGATAAAGATCCTGCTCATTGGGGTCTTCACTGAACATGTTATACATGGTCTTACACAGTTCAATAAATTGCTCCTAGACGTAAAAGATAAATATAATGCTTTGTTGGTAAGCAGCTGTTCATTCTATTCAAACCCAACTGTTTTTCTTCCAACAGACTGACTAGACAACACCTGTCTAGTTTCAATAATGACATTGTCAAGAGTTCCCAGATTATTTGCTGGAACCCGAGAGAAGTACCTCCATAGTGAAAACTTACTTTGTAAGAGATTATTTCTTTATACATTTGCTTTTGATGAGTAGTTGCTTCTAGATAATAATTAACAATAACCAGTGCAATCTTGCAAAGTTGTTTAAGAAACATTTTTAACTATCTAGCATGCAATCCAATTCAAGCATACTGTTCTTGGGCACATGATAGGTATACAACGCTTCTAAGGTCTCAACCTTAGAATATAATAAAGATATAAAAGATGTAGAAGAAAAAAGAATAATAAGCCCATGATAGAATATTTTACCTTTCCAGATAGTATGCTTTGTTGTGTCCCTCCCATTAAAAGCCTCCTGAAATCAGGTGTTGTGGCAATTTGTTTATCTAATTAAAAGTGAAATGTGTAGCTCCAAAATGTCCTAAATCTTTAGCCCCATCCACTCATATGAGGCTTCCAGGCAGGGCAAAATGAAAAAGTGAAGCTCCACCAATTAGAGGCTGCTCACCTCTAGTACAGAGCATGAGAAGAATACCAAGGAAGCCCACTGTCCTACTTTCCATTTTTAATTTGGATATTCTGCAATTGGAAGTAAACCTTTCAAGCTTTAATCCTATCCCAAGGTTAAGCTATGTATATGGTTTACTAATATGAAATCCCACCATGTACTTTTAGCATCATGTGTATGCTAATTTTGCATTTTTCAAAAGAACACTTACCTGATTTAGTTTAGGTAAGTCCTTTGTATTTTTGGCTTTAGGTTTATTCTCTTGACTCCAGATTTTAAGGCAATTTTTATTTTCTTGAGAATTCTTCTTTCCTGTTACAATCAATTATCCAAAACACAGTAATGTTTATTTGATTATGGTCCAAATACAATTCCCCTAATAGCCGTGATGTTGGTAAAGATAATGAACAGCATACCTTTTTCTGTTTTCAAACTCACATTAACAAATCCCTCTTCAGCTCCATGTTTGTTCCTTCCTTCTACAGCAACAACTAATAAAATAATGAATATATAAGCACCCTTTTTTCAAAATGTGATGGTACAGTAGCCTAATTTACAGTCATGATTCTCTAAGCAAATGACTTTGTGAACTTGACCTTCTAGGGTTCCTTATTTGCTATTGTTTACAGCAGTGTAATTGATCATTGCATCCTTTTCAATTCTTTTCAATTTCCCAAAGTATTCTAATGCCTAGGGATTTTTCATGGTCCAAATAATAATCAGGCCTGAGCCTGGTTTGCTTTCTCAAGATCAACCAAGGTTGACTTGTGCCAAGTGCTGCAAACTAGAAAAGCTGGTATTTGGCAGGTTTTCCAAGACTAAATACTAAATCCATGTTTTATGGAAGAACTCTAATTAAAAAAATCTGAGAAAATCTTTTGGGAGAAAACATCAGCTACAATTCTATACTGGAATTAAATACCAAAAAGAAAGAAGCTATCTATTAATTGCCACCCCAAAGCCATTGCTAGTTTATAACAAACAATGGCTATTGAATTTTACTGTATCTATTGCAGAAGATGGAGTTTCACGTAGTATCTCCTATTATTTTATAGATTATAATTTATAATAATTATAAATTATATATTTATATAAATTATATAGTTATAATTAATATTTCCAGTTTTACGTTCTTCCTCTACCTTAATTAATTAATAACTAGTTCTGTATGAACTGTATTTTCAGCAATTTGGGAAAATACATTAGTAAGGAAGTATGTTTGTTTTTGTACAATTATATTCATATTATGTACAGTTTTATTAAACATGCTCAATACTTAAACTTTTTTCAAAGTGACTACATGGAATATTGATCTTTACATGAACATTATTTTAATCTACCATTATCTTCTCAACAAAAAGTCTCAATGAAAGAGCCAGCTTTGACTAGTGGTTAAGGCACCAGGCTAGAAAGGAGAACCTGAGTTCAAGTTCTGCCTTAGGCATGGAAGATAGTTGGGTGACCTTGAGACACCCTCTCTCAGCCCAGCCCACTTCACAGGGTTGTTGTGCAGAAAATAGGGGGAGGAAGTGTGCGCTGGATATATTTGCTGCCTTGAGTTATTCGTAAACAATAATAAGGCAGGATTCAAATAAATAAATACAAATATATTGATCCAATTTTTGACACCAATATTTAGATCTAGCATGAGCTACAGATTTATAAATTTTGCTGGTATGGTATGCTGGTTTTCTTTTTGTATGTGGAATTCACAAATTTGCGTACTGAATCTGTCATTGTAAGAATCTGATAATGCAACATTTAAAAGACATCTTATTAAAACTTGTTGTTCTCCTCTACCTATTTTTTCTTTGGAAGATAAGGGAGACTGTACGAAATTATCAATAGGTTTAATCAGGAACAAAAAACTAACACATCTTTCTACCTTGTGTACACTCTGGTGTAATGTCTTCAAAGAAGTACTGAGTTGCTTCAAATGCTGAATCTGGCTCTTCGGGATCAGAAGATGGATCTGTACAAACAGGTATAAGAAATAATCAACAAATATTTTACACCTGCATCCCCCATACCTAACATTTATAGTTGGACTACTACCTAGATAGTCCTCCGGTTACGATGGCAACTGGAACCAGAATTTTCATCACCAATTGATGCAGCCATAAAGCATGATATCATGTGACTGCATCACTTAGCAACGGCAATCCCTACAGTTCCTCTTACTGTCACCTAAAATGGTATAGGATTTCACATGAAAGGTATCATGTTAAGCTATCTGGAATTACCCCATGCAAACATACCTGGCAAAACATGCATTTTATAAAGTAGTTTCAGTTTCTCAGTAAGGTCTCCATGACATGCTGCACCTAGAAGAAATTGAGTCATTGTAGTACTCCTAAATATATTCATCAACTAAGTGTCATCAATTTAACATATCATGTGCTCTTTTAAAACAGTTAATTGATACTTGCTTCTAGATAGTTGAATCTGTTAGACTTAATACCCCTGTGCAAAATTCCTAGTACAATTTTAAGAACCTTTCAAACCCAGCAAATCACAGCTTTACTCATTCAAATGACGTGGACTTACACACTATCATTTCCAACCAAAACCTAGACTTAAGGATAGCTTCAGGCAATATTACTTTGTCCATTCTTTTGTACACTAACCAGCAGCTATCTCCCCTTAAGTTTTGTATGGAGGTAATTTGCCATCATATCTGGGTAGAATAGAGTGACCAGCAAAATCCAAACAAGTTTGCTCTCCTTGTCTGGTGAGATTTCAATGCAAGGAGATGGATTTTGCTCAGTGTCAAAATCTACAATTGTATTATGAAGAAAGACACAGTATCTTATTCATCTAGATGGCTAACTTTTTTGGCACCGAGTGCAATGCAACGCACACATAACCCCCACCAGCATGCCGTGATCCTCCTGTGCATGTGCCCCCATAGATGCACATGAACCCCCTTGTGTGTACCCCACTCGACTCCCGCGCATGCACACATGACCCCACATGTGCCCCAAACCTCACACATGTGCGCATGACACCCATGCATGTGCACCCCCAAAACATGCGTGGCAGACCTGAAAACCAGCTGGCTGGTGGAAGGCATGTGCACATGCGTGGCAGAGTTCAGTTGGGGTGATGGCACATATGCCCACAAAGAGGGCGCTATGTGCCACCTTTGGCACGCATGCCATAGGTTCGCCATCATGGATCTAGAGTAACTAATAACATTAGTTTATCTCACAGTAACAAAGACCTATCTGTAAACCTTTGATCTTATGGAAAAATAAGATATATTGGATCAACTGAACAGCATATACAGTACTGTAAACAAGTTCAGCTGATTAAGTCCCTTTAAAATAGTTAAAGAGGCATTGCTATGTATACAAATTCAAATATAGATTAATTCTGGGATTTAAGGTGCATTTCAATATTTTTTGTTCTTTAATTGAATTCTCTCTTCATAAAGAATAAATTTTGAGACTGTCTGTACACATATATTCAGTGCTGACTTTAAATGAATTGTGCAGTCAAAGCAGTCAATAGTTATTGACTCACATACTGTATAGCACTTAATCTCAGAGGATGTATTTCTACTAATAGATTACAAATAGGAGGATTTGAACAATTTGAAGAATATTATTTATAAACAATGGCAAAGAAACCACATTTTATAATGCAAATCTGTCTCATGAAGGATTGCATGCCAGACAATAACTTTATACAGTAGTTAATGGTGATTTTAAAAAAGAGCCAAATGCCATTAGATAAGGAGTTTTGTTCTTACTAAGTCCAGAGACAAATTCCCGGAAATTAATTAAGGAATCGCCGTTTTCATCCAGCAATCTGAACAAGCGTGCAGCTAGAACATCAGAATGAGTTCCACACGCCCAAGGAAAGAGAAGAGTAAACATCCCTTTGAACTGCTCAAAGTCTATGCGGTACTGTTCCAAATAAGGCAAGCTTGGATCATGACGGACAATAGCATTGCTGGTGCCTCCCCAGTAGCAGCTAGTGAGATGTTCTGCCTGACAGAAAAATAGGGAATGTGAAATTATTATAATTTCTGTAGTTATTTCAGCAACACCTTCTCCAATCCCAGTTTATGCAGCTTAAAAACATTTTAATATACAAATGTTTTTCATACTGCCTGGTATTATATTGCCATAAGCAAGTTCTAGTTACAAATATTAATTCACTCAGTGTCACAGTTCTTGGAAGTAAATATAGAAATAGAACAAACTCCATCCAGAAATGTTTCTACCTACATCTTTCTACCATCACAGGCCTTTCTGTTATTGTTCAAAAACTATTGTCCTCCTATTCACTGACCGGTGTCATTTCATACACCTGGGACAAAGACAGGTGTGGTCTGCTGGGGGTTTGCAGGGGTTCGGGAGAACCTCTAGCTAAGATTCTGTGCAGTTCACACAACCCACAAATCCCACTCCAGGCTGGTCCTGCCCACCCATCTCAGGAGTCCCCACACAGCTTGTTTTGGATGCAGGTAAGTATAGGGCACGCAAGGAGGCTTGGGGAGGGCGAAAAATAGGCCTACCGGAAGTTCATGAGAGCCTCTAGAGGGGGCCTCCAGAGCCTGGGGAGGCTGTTTTTGCCCTCCCGGAGGCTCAAAGAAAGCCTCTGGAGCCCAGGGAGGGCAAAAATCTCCCCCTTTCATGGTGCAGGAGGCCAACTAGGCCATGCCCACCATGGCCATGGCCACCCAGCACCCTTGCTAAAAATTTTGAAGCCACCCGCAGATAAGGAGTAATCTAGAAGCCCAAGTTACCCAGCACTAAAATGTTAGTCTGGAATGGAAAGATCCAAGTTCAAATTCCCATCTGAGTATGAACTCAATGGATCACTTTGCACCTGTTACTATCTCTTAGCCTAGTTGATCTCACAAGGATGTTACTATGAATATACCCTGAAGGAAAGTTGTATGTTTATTTATTTAAGAAAATTAATATGGCCACCCAGCTCACTCTCAGTAACTATAGGCTTAAAAAGAAGTTGCCTAGAAAGCCTAGAACAGGGGCTGGAGAATTGGCTGGAAAATTCTGGGAGTTGAAGTCCACAAGTCTTCAAGCTGCCAAGTTTGAAGGCCTCTGGCCTAGAGGAATAATAGTTTATACATGTTAATAACAAAATATGTGTTTCTGGTTATAGATTATATTTATATCTGCCTTTGTAAACAGACAGAGAAAATTTCCATTTGTCTCAGATATATGATTGTTTGAGATTTACTATAGTACTTGATTTAAAAGAAAGTTGAATCTCCAAGTCCAGTGAATATTCTGGATACAATTTAATCTGTAACTTCAAATCTGGTTTTACAGCAAGTGTGCACCTATGATAATTTTTCAGGGTGAAAATAATTAATTGGGGTGCCTTTGTTTTATTGATTATGATCACCAAAATATTGTCTACATAACAATAAACAGTTACATTTATTATCCTGATAAGCATTTCACTCATTTTAAAGTGTACTTTAAATACCATATCCTTGTACATTAAGGGGAAGTGAAAATGTTCTGCTTTATAAATTAAACATTTCCACAGTAGCACATTTTGGTCTCTTTAAAATTATTTTAGAAACTATGTAGTTGAACTTAGTAAGAAATAGGAACTGTGGCATCTGCTATAAATAACATAGATACAAGACAGCTATTTGAAGGTTACCTTGAAAAGGGCATAAAGTTCTTCCAGCTCATCTATTGTAAATGAAGTTTCAGTTACTATGGTTCGTACCTTCAAAATATAAAAAGGAGAAAATTTAAACACATGTACTTATCTTTAATATTTAAATTCAAAGAACAAAACTCCCAAGAACTTACCACATTTCGTTTAGTAGTATCTTCTAGCGTTTGAATGACCTTCAACCTTTGTTTGAATCTCATCTGTTCAATCAAATCTGCTCTAATAGTGCCAAATTTCTAATAGGAAAAAAAACATTCACTCTTCCTGAAAAATTTAAGATACAAAATACACTAAAAGACAATTTCACTTAGACAATACCTAAATATAGTACTTAAGATGTGACAAAATATATGATTAAATGTAAAATCAGGGGTTACATTTCTTTTTTAAAATAGCAGATTAAAATATATATCCTGACATTCCAGAAAAATAATCATATAAAGAGAAAAGTGCAGGAAATTTTAGTAGCAATACTAAAGTTATATATCTAAGACAGCTGAATTTCAATATATTTTAAACATTTCAGCCCTAAAAGTGTTTAGATTCTAGTTGCATATCCCAGACATCACAACAACTCCTATATTTGTAGCAGGGACAGATGATATAGATAGTAGATGATAGATAGATAGTAGATAGTAGATTAGACAGATGCTAGCTAGCTAGCTAGCTAGCTGATAGATATAGATAGATAGATAGATAGATAGATAGATAGATAGATAGATAGATAGATAGATAGATAGATAGATAGATCAAAAGAAAGAAAGAAAGAAAGAAAGAAAGAAAGAAAGAAAGAAAGAAAGAAAGAAAGAAAGAAAGGAACTTGCCACTACTGCCATCACCCAAAATTATCCTGAGAAGCCCGCCTGAAGTTGTGGTTGTGTTTCTTTAAGGCCCAAACACAACTGAGTAGACTTATTGCCGCATCCCAGCTCCAACAAGCAGTTGGAAATCACCCAGATGTGCCTTCCCTAACAATGGCTTTCGAAAGGCCTCCGGCGACCCCTTGGAAGCCAGGGTCCCTGTCTCAAAAGGTGGCTCCGAAGGCATCCGTCACCTGGGCGGAACACAAAAAAAAAAAGTGTTTAACCTAAATAACAGGTTATGCGGCAATTACATTAGCTCATGATCAATGGCCTTCCAGTGGAGGTCATTTCACATGGCTTGCTAATTGCTGCTAATATGCCAGCCATGACATTCACGAGGACAACACTTTCGATACTGGGAGAACCAGCTTTGTAAAGGATGAGGGTTTCACACACCCCAAACTGCAAAGATGTAAATACGGACTCTCTCTTGTTAAGACACTTTGCTTCGATGGTGATTTATGGATATATTTTTTCCCCCTTGTGTGCTAATTGCTAAGGCCTTCCATTCCTTCCGAAGGCAGGAGCAGAGTTAAAACTCATCACTCTTATTTGACCGGAGGAGGAGGGGGATTCAGAGTCTGTAAGAAATTGCATGTGGCTGCTCGGCGGGTAAGACAGCTGAGCTTGTCGATCGGAAGGCCGGCAGTTCAGCGGTTCGAATCCCCAGTGCCGTGTAACGGGGTGAGCCCCCACGACGTGTTCTGCCAACCTAGCAGTTTCGAAAGCACATAAAAAAATGCGAGTAGAAAAAACAGGGACCCCCTTTGGTGGGAAGGGAACGGCGTTCCGTGCGCCTTTGGCATTGAGTCATGCCGGCCACATGACCACGGAGGCGTCTCCGAACAGCGCTGGCTCTTCTTCGGCTTTGGAACAGAGATGAGCACCGTCCCCTAGAGTCGGGAACGACTAGCACATATGTGCAAGGGGAACATTGACCATTAAGGTTATTGTTGGGGGGAAAGGAGATGGTTGGGTTAAAAGTAAGTCCACCATGCATCTCTGAAGCCAGCTATATTGGGTGACCTGGAGGTCCACTTAGATCTTTGGAGGATCTGTTCCTACTTATGACAATTTGCATTCATGTGCAAATGAATTGTTGAGGGTGCTTCAATGGGAGGCGAATCCTTGACACGTCTAGTTTAAAAGCTTCTTGGGTTGAAGAGTTAATCGTCGGGAAGGTCAGTGAAACCAGGTTAAGTGAGTTTTAGTTTTTTGTAAGTAGGTTCCCGAAGAAAATACTCAGGATGGCTAACCATGACAGTCTCATTTGGACAGAAGTCAAATCAACAATGGTGATGAAGGAAGTTTCTAATATGTCAACATAAGGAATTCTGAGCTACTTCAGACTAGTCATGTAGGTTAGTCAGTCCATGAGTTGACCAATTTCCTACTGTTCAGCAAAGATTTGCAGATGGTTCCCCTTCCCTTCCTCCTTCTCTTTCTTCCTTTCCTTCTCCTCCTCCTCTTTGTCCTCTTTGTCCTCCTTCTCCTCTTTCTCCTCCAACCCCACTCTCTTCTAGCACTGATGATGTTACCTAGTTGGGTAATGAAACGTCTTCAAGAAAACAAAGAAGCTCAGAGAGCATTAAGAACCCCACAGTCCTCCTCCTCCATCTTCCATTCCGCAAACCCCACTCTCTTCTAGCACTGATGATGTTACCTAGTTGGGTAGTGAAATGTCTGCAAGATAACAGCCAAGCTCAGAGAGCATCTAGGTAGGACCTCACAAAAGAAATAGACGTTTTAGTCCTCCTCGCATTTCAGAAAAGGACCACTATATTTATGACACCTTTGCAAAAATATATCAGCAATTTCCTTTTATATACTGGGCAAGAGGCAAGATATTTTTGAGCTACGGTTTGCTTGCTTCGAAGACTTTTAAATCTCAAATATGAGGAGCTTCTCCCACCGTTACTGCTCCTAACCTGTCACTATGAAAAATGAACCCAACAACGCCGAGACTTCTCGCCTGTAATTACACCCCGTTTTAATTCAACGGTACGTTATATTTATGGAGGATCGGAAACAATAACATTCAGAGCAGCCGTGCCATTTTGTCATTTTTTGTCACCCTCGCTTACCCAAGTACATTCCCTCTTCATGAATATTTTAAGAAAGCGTCAAACGTGGCTTTTGAATTTTTTTTTTCTGGGGGGGTGGAAATATTAATAAGCCAAGACAAGGAAGAATAGTTAGAGCTGCCATTAAAAGAAACGCTGTGGGTGTTAACTTGCAATTTCCTGCCTTTAAAAATATAGAAATATATAGTTTGAATCGAGAAATAATTGATACTCGGAGGAAGTCTGGAGTTGAATAAAAATATTGAGCAAAAACTATGCATTGCACAGGTAAGTCCTTGACTTATGACTGGTTGTTTAACAACCGCTCAAAGTTATGGCGGCTCATAAAATGACATGCTTATTTACCTCAGTTTCACCAGTTTTAAAGAAATGTTCCTTCCTCATGTTAATAATAATAATAATAATAATAATAATAATAATAATAATAATAATAATAATAATAATAATAATAATAATA
>JANHFP010000414.1:0-18036 GCA_032468135.1 Calamaria suluensis | reverse complement strand
GGAGAATTCTGGGAGTTGACGTCCACAAGTCTTAAAGCTGCCAAGTTTGAAGACCTCTGTTCTACACCCTATTTTGTTGTAACCCAAGTGTAATAAAATGTTTTAAAATGGGGGTTGCGACAGAAGGTGAACATCAACAATTTTACTTAGGATTTATTTCTTAGTTCCTTCCTGCCCTTTTTTATATAGGCAATTGATGTTGTTGAGGAGACAATAGGGAAGAGGATTCATTCACCATTCTGCTGCTTTATTAATACATTATTTCACTAAACCAGAAATGGCTCTATCATTAAACCATATAATATCACTGCCAATTGAGCATTGCTGGGTCAGACCCCTTAGAGAATCCATGGAGAATGGAAACAGATATGATGCAACCAGGAAAGCAAAGGATAACGGCCGCATCAACCTGAAATGTTACCTACTTATGCTAATCATCTGATAGTATTTTCAGTGTAATAGACAGCAAAGCACAACAGATTTTGTACTCTTCACAGCATTGGTTGGATACTATCATCTTAAGGGGGAAACATTACTTTACATATATACAACTGGGTGTAAAATAAAGCTCACTCAAAGGCTGGGCATTAAAAAAAAAAGACAGTATTTAGGAACGGCAGAAAACAAGATCTCGCTATTCATGTTTTTGCTGGAGTTGGATACAACTGGGGAAAGGACTGAAAGAGTCCACCTTTTTGGACTGTGGTCCACCTTTGAGACCAGTCTCAGTGACCAACCCCAATTGGATTCTGCAACATTGTCATGGGACATGTATTCATTTGTACAAGGAGTAAAAATATATCTTTGTATGGGTGAGGTTGTAGATATATGTAACTTCATCCTTCACCAGAGACTTTGGACCCAAACAGAAGTGAGGTTCCAGGAGGGAAATTATGAATGTTACACAAGACTCCTCGACCAAGAGGACATTGTCAAAGTCAGGGATTGAAGCAGTTAGTCATTTCATCTACCAGCTCTGCTGATACCAGTGTATTTGCACATTGGCAACTGGGCACACAATTATAGCTGTTAATTGTTGAGGTGGAAAATTTAAAATTGCTTACTTATACAGTTTTGTGCTTTGCATTTCTGTAGTATAAACAAGTGTCTTGTTGGATCAAGACATGGTCCATCAGTCAAGCATTTTGTTTCCAAAATTGGCAAGCCAGAAGTTTCCTCAATTTCACAGTCGGGGTGATGGTGGTGGGGATAAATAAAGTCATGTGTTTCCCTCAGCAGAATTGATTTCTGCTGATAGAATTGGAGAGAATGATTGATGTTCCCCTGCAACTTTTCACGTTTGCTCAAACTCTCCTCCAGAAGACTGCTCAACCCCCAGAACAGATATTGAGGCAGAGCAGGCTAAAGAGGGCAAGAAGAGGAAGAAATACTGTTGTGTGAATAGAATTTTGCTCATGTGACATTCAACCACTCCAAAGGATATATATATAACTTGTCAAAAGTCTTCTCTGTTGACCATTCTTAGCATCTTGAACTTTTTGAACTGTATTGATTCCAAATATGGGCTTTCTGTGTTATTTTAATTACGAAGCGCTAATTGACCAGATTTGACAATTCAAAAAAGAGAGAAATGCACACTTTCCAGCTTCTATAAGTAACAGGATGCCAGATGTGCCCTGGCAAAGTGAGATCATTAGGCATAAGCATAACTGAATTGCATCGGGATAATTTGCAATGCTGCTTACATGTTAATGTTTAGTTTTTTTTAAAAAAAATTCTACATTTGCCTTCAGAAGGGCTAGGAAAAAAAATATGTGAACAGTGTATGAAACTTGTCTTTTCCAGCAAAGGAAAAGAAGGGAGTGTTGCATTCAGCTTTAGATCTCAGTGTTTTCCCATTGCATTCAATCATTAATGCTGGTTAATTATTCAGTGTGTTCTGTTTGAGGATACTAAATTATCACTCCTGTTTCCCAGCACTGAAAGAGGGTTATTGTCTGTCAGTTTTTCAACTTGGATGTCTTGCAAACAGAAGATTATTTTCTTCACTTTAAACACCATATTTTTAATCCTTTGTTCCCATTATCTTCTATTCCTTCAGAGTTAATAGATAAAGTTGAAGGAGAGCTCTTCCCAACATTAAAACCTGTGTGCTCATTTGGTTAAAGCTGAAGCCATTTTCTTACTCATGCAGCATATTTTCTCCCCCTCTTTGAGTTTTACCACAATCACTCAATTTAAATAGTTAATATTGATCTTTACCAAGACTCTTTTTTGTGTAGATGGAAATTTTAAGAGGGGTTACATTCATCTTTAACCAAAAACATTTTTTAAAAAATGAAAAATTAATTAATCTTTGATAATAGTTCCATGTTTTTTATTAAGGGTTATGCAAAACAGATTTAAAAACTGATTTCAAAAATACATTTTAAAAAAGAAAAAAAATATTTAGGAACTGCAGATTGCTCCCAAAAGGAGAAAAAAAGAAATTATAATAAGAAATGTATTTCATCAGCAGCAAGTTCTATATATTCAACATTAACTGCATCTTCATTCTTTACCTCACCCCATTTTCTATAAACTCATATTTAAATCTCTAAACAGGGGAAATGAATTTCTTGTTATTAATCAGTAAAGATCAAGAAAAAAATTAACAAAATAGCTAATAACATTTGTATTCTCCTTTTCCATTTAGTCTGTCTCCCTCTTCTGTCTCTTAACAATTAAACATTGAAAAAAAGAATTAAAACTATTAAACATTACCAGAAATAATAACCCCTTAGAAATAAAATAATAATAATAAACATGTTGCAAGCTAGTCCATTACATTGTTAGATATTTCCAAAAGAAAAACAATCTAAATAATCATTAAGCATTGCCGGAAATAGCAATTTGTTATTTAATCATAATTAAATAAACTGGTTTCATATATTTTTTTTCCTTCTGGGCTTCTTAAGTCCCATAACTAAAATTCTAACTCCTGTTTTCTTCTATAGTCTTTTGCCTCTTCTCTCGAAATTCTTTTCTTTCTCCAAGCCACTTGCAAATTCTATGAAGTGGATCCAGTAAATTTCTTATTTCAATTTCTTATTTATAAATAATTTCTTATTTCAGTTTAAAAGTCATCAATCTGAAGCTCCAGCAAACAGAACCCATTTTTCCTAAGATTATATTAAATATTTGTTTTTTGAAAATTAGTTTGGGCTCTCAGTTTCCTCCTTTCAGAAACCATGAAGTAGGCAAAATAAATTACTGAGTTTATAATTCTTTCAGTAAGCAAATCAGAGTGCAGGTTTTATCCTCATCCCAATCAGACTCTTTTCAAAGGAGAAACTACTTATCAGAATTGCTTGAAAGTCTCAGAAATGCACATGTCCTTAAGTAAATTCAAGCCATCTTCTGCATTTAGATTGCTCCTGGGACTCCTAGAATTTGCAAATTTGAAAAGATCTTAGGATACATTATCACATGGTTTTCTGCCTTCTTCACTTGTTTCTTGTGGAAGGAGTCTTTGTGTCTTAGTCACTGGGACCCAACATTGATAATCTCAGATGAATAGCAAGTACTATTAGATGCCACCAAGCAATGAAGATAGCACTTTTTCTAGAAATATCACACTTGTTGAAAAGTCATCCCCAACCATCAGAAACAGCTAAATGAATCACAGAGGTTTCTTAGAGAAAGGGGGACTTTATATTCACAAAGTACTTCCATTGATTCTTTTTGCAATATGCCATAGTCCGTCCCACCCAGGGTAGAGGGTCCTAAAAGCTTTACTGTTTTCAGGAGTGTGCTGGGAAGTATAAATTCATTTTTGTGTGCTCTCTGTACTTACAGATACTTACAGGTACAATCCAGAATATTTAGAAAAATGCAGGAATATATAAAATTGTCATTCTGACAATTATGTACGGGCTGTCATTGTTAACTTCTTGCTGTCTTCAGAACGGTTTCCATTTCTGTGCAATATAACGTTACTTGTCCCAGCTTCTGCCAGCCTAGCAGTTCAAAAGCATGTAAAAAATGCAAGTAGGAAAATAGGGACCACCTTTGGTGGGAAGGTAACAGCATTCCGTGCACCTTTGGCATTTAGTCATGCCAGCCACATGACCATGGAGAAGTCTTTGGACAGCGCTGGCTCTTTGGCTTCCAAACGGAGATGGGCACCACCCTCTACAGTCAGAAACGACCAGCACATATGTGCAAAGAAACCTTTACCTTTTTATAAAGCCTAAAAATTATTAAAACCACGTGGTTACTAAAAATAAGGCTACTTGGAAAACTGGAACCTTGTTCCATACCTAGATAGAATTTTGTCCTTTGCTGTTGATTATGGAAAGGACTTTACCTCTTTCTTTTCTTTAGAAGCATATCTGAGAACTGAAGGCTATTGACTTTATCTTCTGGAATCATTTGGAGTCTACAATGCTGAAATTCAATCAAATTAATTATAAATGTCCATACACAAATGTGTAATGGAACAATTTTGGCATTAGAGACACAAATCTGGAACCTTTGTACATTTCAGTATGTATCATATGTTATTTAAAAACCATAGGGCGTTTTTCTATCACTAAATGTTATCAATATCAATATTATCCTAGTATCAAGATAACCTATTTGATGAGGATCTGTCCTTGTAATGGAGCAGTGGCTTCAACTCGGCGACAGGGATGCAGCTGGAAAACGAGCTTTTCCATTGGAACATACAACACAGCTTCATCTGCAAATATGTGGATGCCTGAAAAAGTAGACCACCAGTAGGACTTCAATTGGCCTACTATAAGACTATCCCTCCCAATAGGCATAAAGCCTCAGGGCCATTTCTGCTTTGGTTGCTGAAGAGAACAGGTCATCATGCATCTGGTTGCCGGTCTTCTAGCCAAATGGGAATAGCCATGAGGTTGCTATTCCTACCAATAACATCTCCAAATGATCCCTTTTTCCTCTTTCTTTTCTCCTTCTCAGAAAACATTGACTTGCCAGAGAGAAGAACAACCTGGAAAGAGAAGAGGGTAGTTTTCCTCTTCTCCAGAAGCGGGCATCCTTCAAACTCCTTGCACTTCTTTTCTTCATGAACTTTAACTTCATACCTTGCCCTCATGTGAGACTGATTTTGGGGATGAAGAAAAGCCCAGCACCATGGCGGCATGGGGAAAAACCTATAGTGAGCGTGAGGAATTCAAAAAGACCCCTTGATTAATAGACCAGGTTTTGCTTGCCAAGCTTCCCAATACTTTTTATGATTACTATATATGTTTTGGAGCAGGTGATTCACTAGTGATTCAGCATTTTTATTTCCATGCAACCTGCATGAGACTTAGATAGGTCCCAAATCATTAAATAAAAATGATGCTGGAGGCTAGTGCTTTTCTTTGTAATTTGTCATGTTTTTTTTTCTTTTTTAATTGGAAAAAAATTAAAGTCAGGTGTGACAGGATGCCCAGAAACCCTCTTTTCCTCTGCTTTTGAGAGTTACATCTGGCTCCTTCGGTGCTGGGTTTTGTCATTTCATTTTCTTTTTGTTTGGGTTTTTTTCCCATTGTGGGTGGTGTTCTTTGTTTTTTCTTTGCGACAAAGCTAAAATTTTATGCTATTGGCCTTTTCCGGATTACTACTTTTAAGAAATATTTAGCTAGATTGCAGCTCCTAGTTACTGAGTTGTGTTGTAAATATATCGCTTAGACTGCTAAACTGTTATTTTATTGCATGACAATCTACCATTTATAAATCAATTTCACTCTATTAAAAGAAAGGCTAGGGTTGACTTGCAAGAAAAAGATAAATAAAATTACACCCATGTTCACACAGTGTTTCTTTCAGGAAATTAGTACCCGATCTCCTGCTTCCAGATTTTGCAGACATTTTATTTCATGTGAGTGAACTGCTATGTTCACTGTTTGAATTGTTTTTGTAGATTTGTATAACTTTTCCAGCTGTAGCCTGAGAGATGAAAACTTTCCAACAATATAAACAGGTCTACTATAACCACCAAGGGACACGGTGGTTCAGCAGGTAAGACAGCTGAGCTTGTCGATCGGAAGGTCAGCAGTTCAGCTGTTCGGATCCCTAGTGCTGCATAATGGGGCTCCCATTACTTGTCCCAGCTTCTGCCAACCTAGCAGTTGCAAAAGCACGTAAAAAATGTAAGTAGAAAAAATAGGGACCACCTTTGGTGGGAAGATAACAGCATTCCGTGCACCTTTGGCATTTAGTCAGGCTGGCCACATGACCACGGAGACGTCTTCGGACAGTGCTGGCTCTTCGGCTTTGAAACGGAGATGAGCACCGCCCCCTAGAGTCAGAAATGACTGGCACATATGTGCGAGGGAAACCTTTACCTTTACCTTATACAAAGCACATCTACATTCCTGCTTTGCCATGTAGTTTATCTTAATATTCTGACACAGAAACTCAGTAATGTCTTTCTGGAACATTTCAGTTGGTTTAACGTAGAACAGTTTTGCACTTCACACTTTGGAAACAATCTGTCTCTAGCAGCATTTTTATTTTTCACTCATGTATTTTAAATTGTTCCATTCAAGAAACCATTAACCTGAAATTGTGTACACATGCATCCTTGAAACATTTCTCTTTTGCCTTAAGCAACATAAAGTCATAACAGAAAACCACTGCAAAAATGGCAAGTACGTAGCAGAGATAAATGAATAATTGAAATTTTTCTGTTTGGGCTGCAAGGGTGAAAAGGGAAAGAGAGAAACTTACTGGCATTCGTATAAAGTTGCAGGTGATCACTGTTTCAATGGCAGGATAACTGAGATCTCATAGGCAATTCCATAATATCCCATCAATTAGAAACCACATAAAACAGAAGAAATATGAGGAACAAGCAGGAAAGCAATGCAGGTTATGATAGGCATTCAATTCCAAAACACTTTCTGATTCAAGTATGAATTTTCTCTGCCCCAGCTTCCTCTCAGTTATAGCCTCCCCGTGTTGCTCTCTTCCAAGGAAATTGTCAGAAAAAAAAACCTGCCTGAAGGATGGAAGGAGGATATTTTTTATCTGCCTTACCATTAGATAGAGGAGAAAGTCTTTTATCTGAATTCAGCATAGGATTGCTCTAAATTAAATCCAATCTCCATTTAGCTTCCAGACTCTATTAAAGTACTTTCTGAATAGAACTTTTATATTTAAATTGATATGTTTTTTTTTAAAAAAAATCATTTGCACAGAGAAAGAGAATATGAGAAAAGTTATAGTGTTTTAGTGAGGAAGGCAGCGACTTTGAGACAGGTGTGACTACAAGGACTTCCTGCAGTTTTCTAGGCATGATTTCTCAGGTTTTCCATTGTTTTCTTCCAAGGGCTGAGAAAAAGTGACTGGACTAAAGTCAGCTAGATAGATTAGAACTCATAATCTCCAAATTTTGAGCCCACTGGGAGCTATAACCACTACAGTACAGCCAACTGATTTTTACAGCTATATTGTTCTGCTGAAATAAAAATGCCAAAGCAAAAATATGCTGGTACCTTAAAGATTATAAGAAGGTACCATAAGAAGCAGACAAGCAGGGCAATCTAAAAATATCTATTTTCTGCTATTGTTCGATAGTGACTGGATCCAGGAGTGACTAGAGCAGTGATGGCTAACCCTTTTGCCGTGGGGTGCCAGAAGTGGGGGAAACATGGAGGGGGGTCGTGTGTGTGCAAATACCCATAATTCAATGCTCCCTTCCTCCCACCCACCCATTTGTGTGCGACTGCCCCACGCTCCCCCTGCTTTTGGCACGCGATGGCAAAGTAGGCCCATTTTTTGCCCTCCCCAGGCTCCAGAGGCTTTCTAGGAGCCTGGGGAGGGTGAAAATGGCCTTCCCCAAGCCTCTGGATGCCCTCTGGAGGCTGGAAATGGCTCGTTTCCCACTTCCTGTGGGCCTGGAAGGCCCCAAAGTCAGCTGGCCAGCATGCACATGAACACTAGAGCTGAGCTAGGGCAAGACTTTCATGCCCGCTGATATGGCTCTGTGTGTTACCTGTGGCATAGGTTCGCCATCACAGGACTAGAGTAATCTGTATTTTCTTTTAGTTGTAGCCATGGGCAGTTTTAGTTTGCTTACTGTTCCACCCTTTAAAACCATTTAACATATTTCTGTCTTGTAAGAGAACAAAAGAACCCTGAGATCCCAAATTCCTAAATTTGGCACAAAAGAAAGTGAAATCTGTTTACACCATATGGATGGGCAAATCTACATACATTTAGAGTCTTGACATATTAAAAAAATGTTGAGAATCTAGAAAGAGTGCAGGAAAGAGCAACAAAGATGATTATGGTGCTGGAGACAAAAACATTTGAAAAATGGTTGCAGGAATTGGGTTTGTCTAGTCTAGTGAAAAGAAAGACTGGGGCGAAATTATAGCAATGTTCCAATATTTGAGGGCCTGCAACAAAGAAGAGGTTGGTCAATCTATTTTCAAAGCAGCAGAGGACAAAACAAGAAACAATGGATGGGACTAATCAAGGACAGAAGCAACATAGAACTAAGGACAAATTTCCTGACAGTGAGAATAATTAACCAGTGGAATGACTTGCCTCCAGAAGTTGTGCATGCTCCAACATTGGAGGCTTTTAAAAAGAGATTGGATAACCATTTGTCTGAAATGGTACAAGCTCTCCTGCTTAGAGTACTAGGAAATCTCATCCAAGATCCCTTCCAACTCTATTATATTCTGTTCTATTAAATGCCACTGATCTGCTGTGGGGGAGGGGGGACCTATTCTCATGAAAATCCCAGTAATTATTACTTCTATGGTTGTATCCTTCATTTCCATTAAAAATGCCGGGGGGAAAAACCCCTAAGGATATTAGCAGCTTACATAGCCTTGTGGGAAGTCTGGTGGTCTAATTAGTGCATGTTTGTACACTGTGTTGTGCTGAATTCAGTGTTGATTGGTTTCCAGGTTTGTCCACAGGCAATGTGAGATTCCCAGTCTGTGGCTGTGAAAGTCAGACCATAATGAAGGCTGAGTGCCAAAGAATTGAGGCCTTTGAACTCTGGTGCTGGAGAAGTCTCCTGCAAGTCCCTTGGACTGCAAGGTGACCAAACCAATCAATCGTAGAGGAGATTAACCCTGCTTGCTCTTTAGAAGGCCAGATCCTGAAGATGAAACTCAAATCCTTTGGCCACCTAATGAGAAAGAAGGACTCACTGGAGAAGAGCCTGATGCTGGGAGGGATTGAGGGCAAAAAAGAAGGGGACAACAGAGAACGAGGTGGCTGGATGGAGTCATTGAAGCAGTTGGCGTGATCTTATATGGACTCTGGGGAATGGTAGAGGACAGGAAGGCCTGGAAAAACATTGTCCATGGGGTAGTAATGGGTCGGACATGACTTTGCAACTAACAACTACAATATGGGATGTTCACCAGGTAAGCATTTGGTTCTGATTCAGAGAATTTAGCAGTTACCCGTATTTTAGGTCCTTTTGACCTCATTTTTAGCTGTTTCTTTCATGTAAAGAATGGCCAACACTCAATTTCTTTATAAAGTGTTGGCCAGACTCTGACTGATCTTAAGTGGCTGAATAATGTAATTTTGCTTAATAACGTGCTCAGAAAAACGTGTCTGTTTTCTGAGACTTATCTCACAGATCATAATACTGGTTCATGCACATTGACAGTGCCATGAATATAGGCATTATTACATTGCTATCTGATAATTTCAATTCTTCTCACATATCTTCCACCCTCCCAATAGCACAATTTATAGGAGAACACTACTTCAAAATTTACTCATGCATCATCCAGTGCATATTCCCAGGGACGAGGAAGATTTTTTTTTTTAATCAGGAAGGTTGGTAGCTATCCCATAACATGCTTGCAAAAAATAATCAGGAAGATGGATGGTTCTAAGTAATAATATAAAAGCTCACTAGATAAATGGCCACTTGGTTAGGTAACCTAGTGATGCAGTTTATATCCATTGATGATGGAGTAATCAAGACTGTACGACTAAATCTTTTTTGTATAAGGACCTAAGAAATATACAAATTTCATTTATTCCATCTTATAATGTTTCAACAGGTGTACAACAGAAGTGTAAAATAAAATAAAGTTTATCTTTTGTGTGCATCTGTTACAGGAAAGTAGCAATCGGTAAATACAAAATAATTACACAGCGGAGCTGTTTCTGAATATATTTGATATTATTGCATTTTTTAAAATGATTTTTAAAAAATGATATACTGCAATGGCAATATGCTGGTGCAGTTTATTCTATTATACCAAGGTTCTATTATCTCATTTTGCTGAATAGAGCTGATGCTTGGTAATATACCTGAAGTGGCCTAATCAGTTAAAAATAAGCTATTTAAATGCTTATATAATTATAACATGATTCCTAATGACTAAAGACATAGAGAGGAAAAGCAGAGACAGGATCATATAGTCATACAGCTTCTAGCAGTTGCTTTGCTATGTTTTGTGGTAAGTTGATCCAACTGGTTGATGCATTCAGGAAAAGAGATTCTAAACTTCTTTAGAACACTGCAGCTCCATTGTATAGGTAGAATATTGGCTGGTGCAACTTGATAATACAGAAAAAAATATGCATCACTTTACATTTATTGAGGATCAGATTATATCATGAACATAAGGTTTGGTCTCATATCTCATTCAAAGCTGAATATTGGCACAATATGAATAAAAGTGAACTGAATCTGTGATTCTATGACAGACATGCTTTATTTTAATATACTTGGTTTGGATACAGTGTTTGTATCAGTAAAGTAAAACTCTTTAATGTAATGGGAAAAATGCAGGAGAAAACTGTTTTGTGCATTGTTAATTCAAAGGCTGTATGCATTGGGACAATAATGGCATTTGATGGTACAGAAGCATATGGCCTGATTTTATCAAAGGTGCCATTATTGAGTATTGTTGCCATAGTGCAATAATGCTGGGAATGCAGAAATCTAAGTACAAATTATCCAGAAAACAAACCAAATGCAGAGGCTTCAAGATTGATGTTGTTGTTCTCTTTTTGCAAGGAAATGCCCAGGTATGATTCAAACAGACACAGTAAATACAAGAACTTCATAAATGTGCATTTCTCAAAACCACCACCTGAGTCAATTGATATTACAATCCATAGCCCAATATAGTGCACAATAATTCTAGATTAACTTGGTATAGATTTGGGAATCTTGCTTTGACCAAAGCTTGCTTTATCAAACAGGGAGCTATGGAAAATTCATTGCAAACTTCCTTAATGCCTTGTGTCACATAATGAGCATGTGTAGCAGTGAAAGAAGGTAGTGGTAGGTAGGGTGTTTAAGAAACCAAGATGTTAGAAAGCAAGTTTAACACTTCCTTCATGTATCGATGAAATAAGCACTCCCAAGCATGTCCATAAGCAACAGCATTCCTTATGCCAGTGTTTCCCAAACTTGGGAACTTTAAGATGTGTGAAGTTCAGCTCCCAGAACTCCCCAGGCAGCTATGCCTGTTAATGGGTGACAGCTCAAATTCTAGATGAGTCAACTGGGTTTATTGATCAGCCTACTAAGTTTGTGGAGATTTTGGGCTTTTCTGACTGCAACACTTTAGCAGTTGCACGGAGATGAACTGAATAGACAATGTCACCCTCAGCTTACTGTAGCCATCTAGCAGTCGTCCAATTTTTTTTCAGATTAGAAATGGCAGTCCTTGTCCACGTATTTTATTAAGTAGAATAAGATTTGAAAACATACTTTCTGAATACTCTAACCAGCCGCTATGATTGATTATCTTTGCATCTCTTTTCCAGGAGCCCCAGTTTGTCTGTCCTCCAGTCTTTCTCAAAATATATATTTTCCAGATA
Organism: Calamaria suluensis; assembly: GCA_032468135.1. NCBI lineage: Eukaryota > Metazoa > Chordata > Lepidosauria > Squamata > Calamariidae > Calamaria > Calamaria suluensis. The sequence continues at coordinate 6,258 of JANHFP010000414.1, read as the reverse complement.
GATTTCTCAGAATGTCCTTTGTCTATCATGGCTGCAAATGTTGGGGTTAATCTCATCTGGTATTGTGTAATGTTAGGTCCACCATCCCAACTTTCAGGAAGGTCTTTATGAAATATCTAATGAACTTTCTCCTTCAGAATCATTTTTATTCTTTCACCAGCTAAGGAACACCTTTTGTTGACCCTTCTGTGTTGACTTTGTTCTCAATCACATTTTAAACCCAGTAAAAAGAGAAACATTTGTCTGTCTCTCCATCCCAAATTGCCCTTTAGGTGAAAGATGTGTGATACTAACCATAGAGGCAAGTCTATATGAACACTAGATATCAGCCATGAGATACATAAAATTATCTTTGTTGTCACTGCCCTTGTTGGATTTCTCCAGTAAGGGGATAGTATGTCTAATCAGTGAGCATAATATGCGCAGAATCTGTTTAAGAGTCAGAACTTTCTATAATTTTTTGCTTCAAAGACGTTAAGATGTACCATGCCTTCTGGCCATATATGAACTCATGAAAAGTCTCAAGACATACAAAAAAAATAGGCCTTTCATTTTTCTCATTTAATCCCTTAAACACATTTGCAGGCTTAAAATATTCTGAGCAATTCTTGATTGTTGAGTTCCTATCATCAAGTTTGAAAAGCAATTATTTGAATCAGCTTTAAAAGAAAACTTTAAAATGGTAAGATAATATGCTTGGCAACTTATATTGCAAATAGGAAGAGTCAATTTGAAATATTAATTGATAAGATTCATGACTTTAAAAATGATAAAGAATCTTGGTGTAATTCAGACACAATTTAATTCTGGCCATTGAGAATATAGGATTTTAATGAAAGGATGTTAATTAGTAAATTGCTATCTGTGAAATGGCGGATGAGCCTTTATTCATGGATCATTTATATGCATTTTTCCCTGCCATCATGGTGCCAAAGATCCCTTCTGGAAAGCAAGTTTTATGTGTGGGTTTTTCTCCCATGCCACCCTGCTATATTCTTGCCAAATGTTGTTCAATTTTTTTTAAAAAAAGAATGTTTTCCAAATTATATTTATTTATGTAAGCAGAATCTCCTGCATTAATACTTGTGATGCAATCCTGTTTTAAATACAATTTTCTGGTTATCTTAAATGCAAGGATTAAGAGAGTTGCTTTTTCTTGCACTTCCAGCATTTATCCTATCTCATCAGATTTGCCAGGAGTAAGTAAAACTTCAGGGATTGTCTTGATTAACAGCTCCTTGTTGTACTCATAAACAGGGAATGCAGAAGCCGAACAAGGTTATGTTCCATTAAGTTTCCACATTTTTCTGGTCATGCTACATATTATAGGTATGTTAATCCTTCCATTTGAGAGACTGCCTTTGACATTTTGAATCTCTTCACATGTTTAAGATCTCCAGAGGAATCCTTCTGATGAGTCCCCCAGTTGCCGAAGCCCATCTGTTGGGTATGCATGATGCAGGGTTCATTCTGCACTACATATAGGCTATACAATGCATCCCCTTAATAATCATGTTTGGTTCCCCAATTTTGTCTGCTTTTAGAATGTCTGTAAATACATATCTTTTTAGTGACAACTTTTAAGATCCGAAACGTAAATTATTACTTTAAAATCTTACCTGTATTCTTAATTCCTATGTTATAAACCTTCTTTGAAAATTCATTCAAACAGAAAGGTAATATATATTGTACATAGCATTAACACTTAGACTTATATACTGCTTCACGGTGCTTTACAGTAATCTCTAAGCAGTTTACAGAATCAGCCCTATTGCCCCCAACAATCTGAGTCCTCATTTTACGGTCCTCGGAAGGATGGCCGAGTCAGTGTTGAGCCTGGTGAGATTCGATCTGCCAAACTGCTAGTAGCCGATGATCATGAGAAGTAGCCTGCAGTACTGCACTCTAACCACTGCACCACCATGGCTCTTATGTAAATATCTAAGAAATGTACACTTATGTAAATGTCATAGCATTCTACAGTTCAAGCCAGACACTTTAAAGTTTCTAAGGGTGAGAAAAATGGTGTGTGCTAGGGCGAAAAATCCAGTGGAATTCTTCACTGAGGAAGATATGGTCCTTACTATTGCAAGGAGAATTTGGAACTAGACGAGAAAACCATGCAGAGCTCTCTCTGTGGGCATGCCACCATCATCAACTGCTCTTTTGGTGTCTGGCACACACACACATGCTGGCCAGATAGTCTTTGGGTTCCAGTGCACACATGAACACTGGACAGCTGGTCTTTCAGTTTCTGTCACTCTAGCGTGTGCACGTTCCAATTTGGGCACTGACTGCCAAAAAGGTTTGCCATCACTGCCCTATACCATTTCATACAAATGGTTATCCCATCTCTTCTTAAAAACTTCCAGTGCTGGACCCAAAGGTGCTTTTTCAAGAGGCAACTGGATTTTCTGGATTTTCTTTGAAGACGTTTGCTTCTCATCTAGTTCTGACTGGGTGGTGGGGAATGGAGATCTGAAGAAGCTTCTTGGATGAGAAGCAAAATGTGTTCAAAGAAAATCCAGAAAATCCAGTTGCCTCTTGAAAAAGCATCTTTGGGACAACCATGATCTGGATGACTGAGAATCTCCATGGACACTTCCAGTGTTAGATTATTCACAACTTCTGGAGGCAAGTCGTTCCATTAATCCATTGTTCTCATTGTCAGGAAATTTCTCCTTAGTTCTAGGTTGCTTTTCTTCTTTATTAGTTTCCATTCATTGCTTCTTGTCCTGCCATCAGGTGCTTTGAAGAATAGATTGACTCCTTGTTCTTTGTTGCAACCCCTGAGATATTGGAACACTGCTATCATGTCAACTAAGTAAAGGTAAAGGTTCCTCTTGTGCATACATGCTAGTTGTTCCCGACTCTAGGGGCTGGTGCTCATCTCCGTTTCAAAGACAAAGAGCCAGTGCTGTCCAAAGTCATCTCTGTGGTCATGTGGCCGGTATGACTCAATGCCAAAGGCACACAGAATGCTGATACCTTCCCACCAAAGGTGGTCCCTATTTTTTTACTTGCATTTTTATGTGCTTTCGAACTGCTAGGGTGGCAGAATCTGGAACAAGTAATGGAAGCTCATCCCACTATGCGACACTAGGGATTTGAACCGCTGAACTGCCGATCTTTCGATTGACAAGCTCACCCTCGTAGCCACTGAACCACTGCATCCCTATCATGTCAACTAGACATACCCAATTGCAGCAACCACCCTTTATATGTTTTAGCCTCCAATCCCCTAATCATCTTTGTTGCTCTTCTCTGCACTCTTCCTAGAGACTCAACATCTTTTTTCCAGCGTGGCAACCAAAACTGGATGCTGTATTCCAAGTGGGTCTTACCAAAGCATTATAAAGCGATATTAATACTTCACATGATCTTGATTCTATCCCTCTCTTAATGCAGCCTAGAACTGTTGGCTTTTTTCACACCTGCAGCACACTCTGTCTCATATCTAAGTGATTGTCCACTACCATGTTTCCCTGAAAATAAGACCCTACCTTTTTTTTTTTTTTTTTTTGAACCCTGAAATAAGCACTTGGCCTTATTGCCATATGCTCAAAAGTCTGATTGATCTTATTATCAGGGGATGTCTTATTTTTGGGGAAACAGGGTAGGTCTCCAAGATCCCTCTTTTAGTTTCTTGCCTAAAGGTAGAACCTTGCTTTTTCACCATTGGATTTTATTTTGTTAGATAGCACTCAATGTTCAAGTCTGTCAAGATCCTTCTGTATCTTCACCCTGTCTTCTGGAATGTTGACTATTCCTGCCAGCATGGTGTCTTCTGCTAATTTGATGAGTTCCCTGTGTATCCCCTCATCGAAATCATTGATGAAGATGTTGAAGAGTACTTGGCCTAAAACAGAGCCTTGTGTACCTCAGTGCACAGTTCCCTCCATGTAGATGCAGTTCCATTGAGGACTACACATTGAATGTGGTTGATCAGCCAGTTACAAATCCATCTGGTGGTAATGCTGTCTAACCTACATTTTTCTATCTTATCAAGTAGTAGGTTGTGGTCTGCTTTTCATTTGTTCACATCTGAGGTTCCTTTCAGTAGAAGATCAGAGATAGTGTTTAGCTTATTGCAAATATATTTTGTTAAAAACAGAAACCTACATAAAACATGTATTTCACCACTGAATAGTAAATCTTTCACTTGTTTATTGCTGAAAGGACCAAAATCTAACCTTCCAATTATGTGAAATTATCACTACATAAATTTGGTGTTCCCATCTATCTTCAAAGTGGCAACAAATACGTAAATGCTATTATTGATTCTGGCAATTGTGGTTTTCAGCTTGTGGCAGACAAGTTGTTTCATTTGTTGCTATGACCTTTGATATATATATCCATAATCAGCTGAATGCTCTGGAGAAGGGAAAGAATAGGGAAAACAGAGACAAGGAAATCCAGCTATATAGTTGAAATCAGAGATGGGCAACTTTTTAATGGATGGGGCTGCACTTAATGTTCTTTGGAAGAGGAAAGCTTCATTGGGATAATGAAGTAGGCAGGAATATGTTACTCAAATACGGTTTGTGTTGTTCCCCAGTGTTTTAAGAACATGAAGGATTATCGAGAAAAGGAATCTTGCAGTCTTGAATAGTATTGGATATACACTACAGTTTACATAGATTTCTGTGTTAAAATGGGAAGAAACCATGCTGAACTAATGTCACTGAAATATGGATGATGATTGGAAGAAACTCTAGGAAAGATGAAAAAGGCAAGAGAGAGGATTGGATATCAGGGGGGCTTTGGGATTGAATAGTGCTCTCTTATAGTTTAAATAGTTCAAAATGTGATTGGGAAAGATTAAATGCTGAAACATATGACATTGTTTAGTAATACCCTTATTTGCTATAAATATAATCTGGACATCTGCATATATTTCATGGATCTGCCTAGGGAAGATTGTAAATGGATCCATTATGGAAAATTCAACAATCCAAATTTCCAGTTCAGTTCATTCACATCCATCAGAATTCCATTTGCCATTTGTAACCTGCTTCTGGCCAGAATATAATTAGTTTGCTGATTTCCTTATAATTTCTATTTGATATTGCTGCTGAGCGAGTCTAGCTCAATTAAAGATTTTGAATGCATCAAATAAAAAAAAATAACTTTCACTAAATCTCTTTGGTTAATAACGCGATTTTAATTCTGAGGGGTTGCTTGAATCTGCTTTATAAGCATAATGTGAACGTTCCCCTGGAGTCACAAAAAATTAGCTTTGCATATCCCATATCTATTTAACACTATGTACATTCCTTGACTCTTTATAATTTATTCTGGTGTGGCATGCATGAGAACTTAATTGGAAAAATAATGTAATATTGGAATCAACGATATGAAAAATCTGTTTTTCTCTATTTGAATAATATTACCATACATTTTAAGCACAGTGGATTTTCAAAAATTATATAGGTAAAAGAGATGGCTGATGCAAAAAAAAGTACATCCAGGAGAACCTTTGAAGTCAAACATTTCCTTTGTTGAATGTTTCAGAGATGAGTTTTTATATTCGTTTTGGAAAATTCTGTTAACTTAAAGTTAGCAATGTAAATTAGTGTCAATGCTAAAGCATTTAGTTTTCTGGTTTTACTAAAACAGCCTTCTCATCTCAATGCCCTTCAGTTTCTGTAATTACAACCACATTTCTATATTTGCAATTTAGTGGGCACAACATCTAAAGCTCTTCTATATCCACAAATTTATTTTTTCCCCAGGCTTAAGTCCATCTTCACCATTGTTTCCTTTCTTTATTCCCCACAAAGAGGTCTGAGATAACTATAATTATTTGCTGTTGGCTTCAAAACACTAAAAACACAGAAAAAGCACCACTAGCCAATCAAAGTCCACTTACGTGGCTTACAGTTGCCCAAAAGAAGATGGCAAATAACTTTACCCAGCCTGTTTCCATTTCTTGATCATCAACCTGCAACACTAAAAATCTTTTCGCTCTCCAAATAGAAGGTAAATAAATAGCTACTACTTCCTCTTCTTTGTTTTTCAGTATATACATTTATGCGTGTTTTTCTGACTATTTCCAAAACATCAAGCACAAGAGATGTTACCATTATTTTATTATTTTTTATTATTTTTATTATTTATCAAGAACATATTTGGTAATATATATAAGCATGAATTCAATACATAAAATAGACACAAATAGAGGAAACATTAGGACAGGGATGGTAGGCACGCTGGTGCTCTTATGCACGCCCCTTACAGACCTCTTAGGAATGGGGT
>JANHFP010000408.1:162636-177537 GCA_032468135.1 Calamaria suluensis | reverse complement strand
TGAAGACCTCTGAGGTAATGGAAAGCTACAGGTCCAGCTATGCTGGCTGGAGAATTCTGGGAGTGGAAGTCCACAAGTCTTAAGCTGACAAGTTTGAAGAGCTCTGAGGTAATGGAAAGCTACAGGTACAGCTATGTTGGCTGGAGAATTCTGGGGGTTGAAGTCCACAAGTCTTAAACCTGCCAAGTTTGAAGATCTCTGAGGTAATGGAAAGCTACAGGTATGTTGGCTGAAGGATTCTGGGAGTTGAAGTCCACCAGTCTTAAAGCTGCCAAGTTTGGGAACCTAGAAGGGCGAGATATGATGTGCCTCCTACAGGGAGAAGTTAAGAGTTGAATAGAACTGGAAGAGGCTTGGGAGGCCTTCTAGTGCAACCCCTTGCTCAAGCAGGAACCCACCCTCATACCATTTCAGACAAGTGGCTGTCCAATCTCTTCTTTAAAAACTCAATTGATGAAGCAGCCACAACTTCTGGAGGCAAGTCTTTCCTCTGGTTAATTGCCCTGTTAGGAAGTTCTCTATAATTCCAGGTTGTTTTCTCTCCTTGATTGGTTTCCATCCATTGCTTCTTGTCCTGCCTTTGGGTACTCTGGAAAATAAGTTGACACACACAGCCCGCCCTCTTCTTTGTGACAGCCCCTCAAAAAACTGGAGTATTGCGATCTCATCACCCTAGTTCCCCTTTTCTCTAGATTAGCCGATTCCTGCAACCGTTCTTGCTATGTTTTAGCCTCCAGTCCCCTAATCATCATTGTGGCTCTTCTCTGCACTCTCTCCAGAGTCTCCACATCTTTTCTACATCGTGGTGACCAAAACTGAATGCAGTAGCATAAGTTGCTCTTGTCTACACATTTTCTTTCTTTTTTTAATATAAAAAATATTTTATTGAATATAAATACAACAAACAATAAGACAATCAAAAAACAACAACAACAAAACACATTGACGTGTATACACAAACACACAAATGTAGGTTAGATACACCTACACTATTGTGGGTAGCCGGAAAAACTTATCTGGTTTCCTTATCTATCATATTTTCGAACCTTACAGAGCTCTTTTTATACATGTTTTTTGTAATGTGGTGACCAATACTGGATACAGTGCTCCAAGTGTGAGGTCGTACCCCAACGGTGGGCTTCAGATCCTTTAGCAATGGGTTCATTGCCCCGTTGTTGGGTGGGCGTGGCCAAGGTGGGCATGGCATGGTCATCCACCTGCATTAGGATCGGGGGGGGGGGGAATTGTTTTTCACCCTTCCCAGGCTCTGGAGGATTTGCTCGAGTCTTGCAGAAGGCAAAGCTTTCCCCAGTCTCCGAAGGGCCTTGGGAGGCTGGAAACAGGCCCATTTCTGGACATCCAGAACCTCCAGTAGGCCAGTTTTTTGCCCTCCGGAGGGCCCCTGCACTTACCTGGAATGTTGAACAGTGTGCTGACCTGGCCAAGTCCAATTACCAAAGGAAACAACCCTCAACGCCAAATGTACAAAACAAAAATATATTTATCAAGAAGTTAACAGCACTCCTTGAAAAGCAAAAACACAGATAACCAAATGAAATAATTACCAGTGAGAAAGTTGGTTGGAACTCAAGACAAACAATCACGAAGCAAAGCTGGTCATAAACAAGACACAGTCCAGAACAAAAATCACTCTTTGCTCCCAGCAAAGAAAACCCCACCCAATCTCCTCTTTATAAAGCTTTCCCCATAATTACTGTTTCCTCAGCTGCAAACGTTGCTGATGTATTTTCTCCCGATGTCGCTCTCTAGCGTCTGCGAGAAGAACTGTCTCCTCCTCCTCCTCCTCGTCATCACTCACAGCTAGGGGGATTAATTGGTCAGTGACCTCATCCTCAGCCAAGTCTGTTAACCCCTCTGAGTCTGAGTGACTGAGGCATGACAGGTTGGTAGTTCAGCGGTTTGAATCCCTAGTGCCGTGTAATGGGGTGAGCTCCCACTACTCGTCCCAGCTTCTGCAAATCTAGCAGTTTCGAAAGCACGTAAAAAATGCAAGTAGAAAAAATAGAGATCACCATTGGTGGGAAGGTAACAGCACATGATCATGGAGATGTCTTTGGACAGCGCTGGCTCTTCAGCTTTGAAACGGAGATGAGCACCGTCCCCTAGATTTGGAAACGAGTAGCACATATGTGCGAGGGAAACATTTACTAACATCAACTACAATGATTATCTTTAATTGTGGCAAGAAAACTCACTTAACAAATGTCTTACTTAACAACAGAAATTTTCAGCTCAATTGTGGTCGTAGATTGAGGACTACCTGTATTAACTTTAATCCACCTTTTACTAGTCATGGTCCTAGTATTGAACAGAAGCACATCTGTTTGAAAATTGCTGCTACGAAAATGAGTGAAAAGGGATTAGTTCTAAAATTAATAAAGTTCATGTGAATAAATGCATGCATGGAATGTTTTTAGCAAGTCATAAAATGTATACAGTAATATTTAGTAAAATTGATTGTACATACTTTTACAGTATCATTGGTAGAAGGAATGTTCGTGTTTCTGAATACAGAGTTTTAGTATTTAATCAGTGTAGATTGTAATCCTACATTATTTACCTAGAATAAATGCATTTTAACTCAGTAGGCTTTACCACATTTATAGTATTTAATACTATAGAAATCTCTTAAGTGATTAAGCTTCATCTTAATGTTTATCTTTGAATAAAAAATAAAAATACTGGAATACAAAAATAGGGCAGGGCTGTATAGGAATGTTTTAGTGTATAATCTGAAGTATATAATAGCATTCCTGTGCATAAATTGAGCTTAGTTCTGGAAATTCCTTTGAGTTAAGCTATTATACAAAAATTATGTCATTTGGTTTAGAAACAATATATGCTTTAAAACAATTAAAATAACTATAAAGGACTTTAAATATACTATTGTTAAATAGATTCATTAATTGATGCACTAGTGGGTTGAACTTCAATGTTATAAGAACTGACCAAATATGATAGAAATAATTTCCCATTATAATTATGACTGATTTTGTTCAGTATATTCTCATTACATTTGAATTGATGCAATATCTTAATTATGTATACATTAAAAGATAGCATGCTAAAATATATTTCTATCTTGCAGCTATTTACTTTTTCAATAGCTGATCATCACCATAATGGCTACAGGAGGAAGTCCTTTTGAAGAAGGAATAGATGATCATGATTTACCAAGCTGGAGCCATGAAAGCCTTGATGATCGATTGAACAATACGGTATTGCTACAGTTTCTTATTCTTGTGAAATGGGGGTTATGTATTAAGGTTCTTCTAAACTTTTTGAAATTAATTCTGAAGTTCATAAAATTACAAAGTTTAAGAATGGAAGACATAAAGTTTAAACAAAGCAACAATATAAGAAATGTTGAAAGTATAAGCTTGAAATCAATTTTACAATGTTAAGAAAACATGTAGATTGTAACATTACCTTCAACAGGAAGTAAATTTTAATTAAAATTTCTCTGCCATTTTAAATATCAGTATCTTTAATTTTAAACCTTTCCCTTGTGATTTTGTGCTGTGTGCATTTTATTTTAGAGCTGGGGAAGTCAGGCAAAGAGGCCAAATAGATCTTCAGAAAAAAACCAAAAAAAAGTTTCTGCTGAAAGTGAAACAAGATTCACCAATGATATTTCTCCAGAATCTACCCCAGAAGTTGGACGAAGGAAGTTAAAGACTCCGCATACTTTCCCTCGTACTAGATATATAACCCAAATGTCTGTCCCAGAACAGACAGAACTGGAAAAACTTAAACAAAGGATAAATTTCAGTGATTTAGACCAGGTTTGTGTTCTATATTTACGTACCAAAACTTTATATACATAGTTGAATACTTTTTAAAAATGGAGTAAATAATCTTATTCATTGCACAATATAGTTTAATGTTGAGGTGAGGTGAGAAAAGTTGTAAACAATTCTGTACTGAGGAAAGTATAGTATCTCCATGCAAACCTGAGATGATTCATTTCAAGACACATGTATGCCACCTATTTTTACATTACAAGTTATGTCAATTAGGCATAATTGTTATTTGTAAGAAAAGACAAATTGTTTGGATTTCTCTGTGACTTTAGTATTTCAATGTGGAGATGTAAAAGAAAGAATTTTGTCAGAAATCACATTAAATATTTTCCTGGTATTGCTGGCTTTAATACAACTGCTCATACTGTGGTAAAGAAAATATGAATTGTCTTCAAGTGATTTAATTTATTCACCATTATACTTAAGTTAGAATGCAGAGTATCCAATTATTTTTCTTCCTATGAGAAGAAAAGAAAGAAGCTTTTTTTCCTTGTTTCAAAATGTAAGGCTGTTAAATAAAATTGAAACTAAGTTAAAGATTTGGAACAATGTAGAAATGGCTTGACATTATTCTTTTCCAGGGGCTTTCTTTTTTTTAGTTGTCAGTTAAATCTACATAGGAGTTCCTGATGGTATCCCATTCAAATATTAAACAGGCACATTTCTGTTTATTTGTTAGGGATCACACAAGATCATCTGGGTGATCTCTAGCTGTTATCATTATAGTTATTCTTGAATCATACCAACTTCAACTTCTGAAGCTTTAATCTTGGGCATGATTACAATGTTTCATTAAGATTTTCTGTTATTGAATGATCAAACAAGGAAATGTAAAAGTTAGCAACTGCCAGAATGTGCTTCACTTTTTGGTGCTTTGTTTCTGTCTGAGAATGCTAGTGTCTGTCCAAATACTTGCATTCTTCTCAGTTACGTAGTTTTGGTAGCTCTGAGCAACAATAATATACATTTTTCAGATTAAAGTTATTGTCACTATAATTGTAACTTTTTTACTTCTACAATTAAGAAAATCCCTTAACTATTCAAGTACTGTGTAATATCAATATGTATTCTAAACTGACTTTTGTTTTGTATTCCTTCACAGACTAAATTCTTGCTAGGAGTTTTGTTTCTACAGTGCTTCACTACAAAACCAACTCTTAATGAGTCTCTCAGTTCTGCCTTCTGTCACCCTTTCTTTTGATAGTTAGGTTAGTGGGAGAGAAAAAATTAGAGTGATGATAGAAACAAAAAGATGGTGGGAAAAAGGATGGATGGATGCTTGCTATAGTTTGAATTGTTGTAATATATAGTATCACTGTTATATAGACTGTATTGATTCCGAACACGTGATATAGAAAATAATATTTGCTTATTCAGACCATGCGTAATAACCCCGTAAGATTACATACAGGTAGTTCATGATTATTGGAAACATGAATAATTTGTTGATGTTCCACTCTTACATAGAGAAGTATTGGAAGTGATTCTCAGGGCAGAGCAACAGCTGCTAACAACAAACGCCAGCTTAATGAAAACAGAAAACCATTCAACTTCCTATCACTACAGATTAATACTAACAAGGACAAAGATGCTGCAATGAGTTCTCAAATACAAGAAACTGGTGCATCTTCAAAATATAAAGACTTATTTACCGCTGCTTTGAATAAAGATTTGTTGCAGAATTGTCCAGTCTCAATTGAAGAAGATGGTAGAGGTGAACCGGCGGTGGACAGTAGCCAGGTGCTGTTTGTACTTCATAGCAGTAGTACTTAGACTTATATACTGCCCCATTGTGCTTTATAGTACACTGGGCGGTTTACAATGTTGGCATATTGCCACCAACAATCTATGGCCTCAAGTTACAAACTTCAGAAGAATGGAAGGCTGAGTCAAACTTCATCCTGTCAGGATTGAACTCCAGACTGTAGGCAGAGTTAACTTGTAATACTGCATTTTAACCACTGTGACACCGGTCCTCCCCACCTGGGGCTTCAGTTTAAAGAGTAATGCTTTTGTGCATTTTTCCTGATGTTTTTTACAAACGTCATTTTGAAAATGATTCAACTTTAAAGTGATGCTAAGAACTAAATACATATAATTTTGTTATGAACTACTACAGGTGATTTTCTAACAGTGCTTAAAATACATTAAAAACCTTAGATAGCCTCATTATGTAATAAGTCCTGGTGGGTAGTTAATTCATTATTCCTGGAATTTTCAAACTTTACCACTGTCCCCTAAAATGATAAAATGGTTTGTGCAATACTCTCTCCTCACACAGACAATAAAATTACTGGTTCTTTTAAATTATTTTTGAGATTATGGTTAGGCAAGAAAAACATTACTTAATGTTACTTTTTATATCAAAACAAACATTTCAGTTTTCTTGACATACTCTCAATGGATAGTAGCTTTGCACAAATAATATCCCAAGACTATTTTATTAGAATAGCAAAAACTTGTGAAATTAAAACACTAATATTTATTGCACTTTCATAATTTAGCCTTAGTTTTATTATAATTACCAGTATCAGCAGATTGGTAGACCTTTTCGTACATCAAATCTTTCCAATTTTGAATGCTCAGATGTCTAAACTACCAAAAGTTCTGAGTTTTTCCAATGTAACTTAACAGATGTTCCAGAGATGAAACTTTTGGCCACTATAATGCCTAAAAGCCCAATGCATGAAATACCTTACATTTTAAAGCAAATTTAAAAAAATAGACATTTTTGATCTAGTGATTAATTTTAAAAGATTTCAGATTTTGTAAAACTGGATACTTGAAGAAAAACCTTAAATTCAAAATATTTATAAGAACATAGAAAAGACTTAAGAGGGTGGTATAGAATCAGTTTGTAAATAGTATTGCTCAGAAATATAATCTGAACCATTCTTGAACATTTTAAAATGAGATCCTCTTTTAAGTGGTTCATAATTCCTTTGAGGGTTCTAACCTGTTTAAGAGCTTCCGTAAACAGTTACTTATGTGCAGTCCATATGTGTAATTTATAAATAATCATAAATCCATGAAAATTAGTTTTGCTAATTGCAAAGCTGTCTTACTAATTAGCTTTGTATATTGTTATGATAGTTTATCCCATAGCATTAGGAGACAGGTCTTGAAATGTATTTATTTTATGATAGTGCTTTAGATCCGGTACATCAAGTCAACCCAGTTGATTATTACCTTTGTGATTTTTTCAGATTGTGAGCAGATTAGTTCAAATTCGTGACTACATTGCAAAAGCTAGTTCCATGAGAGAAGACCTTGTTGAGAAAAATGAGAGATCTGCTAATGTTGAACGCTTATCACATCTCATAGATCATCTGAAAGAACAAGAGAAATCTTATCTGAAATTTTTGCAGAAAATGCTAGTAAGTTTGAAAGAAAATTGAAATTCACTAAGAAAATTCATAAGATCAAATGGGGGATGAGTTTGTTATGTAGCACTATCTCCATAGCATTCATTTTATTATTTTATTTATTAGTTTTTTATTTATACCACAAAAATATTTCAGGCTAGAGAAAATGAGGAGGATGGTCGGACTATAGATTCAGCTGTGGGATCTGGTTCTGTAGCTGAGAGCACATCACTAAACTTAGATGTGCAGTCTGAAGTTTCAGATACAACGGTAAGATACTTTTTAGTAATTAAGGTACTACAAGTGAAGACAATTTTTGAGATAATTTAAGATTAGAATTTATTTAAAACATTTATTTTTCATTATTTACAATGCTAAATATTATAAAACCTGTAATAAAACACATTATTACCAAATTTTATTACTTGTTTAGAAGGAACTATTTTACCTCTTTTTTTTAAAAAATAATGCTGATAGGTTTATAATTGGCTTTGTTGGATCCTAAGAAATTAGATAGTTGATTGCACCCAGCCCTCTCTATCAGAAAAAAATCTGAGTTGAGCTGGGCTAACCACAATATTCATTTAGGACATGGGTGAGTGCAACAAGTTTGCCTTTTTACTCAGAACCAACAGTCCTTCATTATAAATGATGGAAAAAATAACTGGCTCGCGTTAGCATATTCCTTTCAAAAAGTTGCCAAAATGTTCATTTTTTTTTTTTAAAAATTGGGAGTAGTATTGTAGGAACAAAGCTAAGTGTGTAATAACATTGAAAGTTTAAAAAGTGACCAGTATTAATGTTAACAAAATGTAGACACTTGAGCTTGATGAGTTTAACAAAACAGTAATCTATCATTTTTGTCCATAAAGGATAATCCTTGGTTGCACATATGAGAACTTTACTTATGCATGTTAGATTATAGTGGTGTGTAACACATTTCAAGTTTGAAGCAAAACAAAGCCACACTGGAAATATTTTAGGGGCGTTCTGAACTTACCAAAATGTTTAAAATTGTTTTCAATCTCAAAAAAACACTTTTGGTAATTTCAAAACATGCTTGATGAATTTGGAGCAACCCCTTTTAATGCATAATAGCTGCTGTGTGCTTGATATGGGTTGTCTCAAACTGAATTTCGAATTTGAGAACCTTTGACTATTAATAATATATGTTGTAGGCTTAATATTACATTGTGGATTTCAAGGCTTGACCTATGTCCTATTGAAATAATTACTGAATTTATATTGGTCAGAATCCATAGAAATGTGTATATGCCATCCATCAGGCAACAGTGTTTTTCCTGATTAGAATAATTGTGTCCATACTTCTGAACTGTTACCTTTTGAAATTTAAATGATAATTGAAATATTTAATGGAAAAAGCTACCTAAAGGAGAGTTAAATTCCTCTATGTCCTTTGGATCATAATAGTTGATATGTTGAGACAAATAATATTGCAATGAATTAAGTACAGATATATTGTATTGACAAATCAATAGGTTATAACTTGAAAAATTATGCTTCACCAAAAATATATGCTCACAGTCTGACTTACTAAATTATTTGATAAAGGAGGTATCTTTTAGTCTGAAAACTCGGCCCTGCATTGAGGACAAACTAGGGAATTCAGCTACTCAAGGACAGGTTTCAGACATGGATGTTACAGCAACTCCAAAAGGGAAAAGAGAGACAACTGCCCTGAATGGCAGGGAAATCTGGTCTAGTAGGATAAATAGCCAAGAACCTGCATTGCTCTCAAAGGTACTACTAAATATTGCCTTTGGAATCTTTCAGTAAAAGGTCTTAATCTTTTAAGCCTTCCTTTTTTCTTTAAAATCCATTCAGTATTTATTTTGTTTCATTGATTTCTTAATTCTTTTTTGGTAATGCCTGTTAGAATTAATATTTGAATTAAATGTTGTTCTTTAATTATTATTTATTGCAGGAAAATACTGTTTATTTGTAGAAGGTATTCTTTAAAAGCCAAAAAAGTTGAAGGATATAGAATCTTTTCTATGATGCAAGTAATCTTCAAGTTCATTGATTTGCATTGGCATAATTGACTACAGTATCTCTTGGACTTTTATTTATCTGATAATTACTTGAAAAGTTACCTTCTGTTTCCTAAAATGGCATTTTTAATGGATTTGTATTCTTATTCTGACCATTTTTTTAAAAAAATGAATACATTCTAGCAGAGATTCTCACTTTGTGAATTGGGTACTTCTGTAAACAGTAGGGCATAACCGAATGTGTATTTTCCACCGGATACCGAATGTGGATATTGTAGGTGACTCTTTGCGGAATCCGGATCCGGATATGTATAATGCATTTGTCTAAATTCTACCAGCACTGCCTCCTCCTCCCTCCTCCGACAGGAAAGCTGCCCTACCTTCCTGGCTCCCTGCCTCCCCAAGAAGCACCTGGTCGAAGGGCTCCACCAGGACGTCCACTCGCTGGGCCACCCTGCAGAGCATGGCGGGTGCCCTGGGGCTGCTTCAAATCCAGAGTGCCTGCCGCGGCCTTGCACGCCCAAGTTGAAGGGCGTATGGGCCAGCGGTCCATGTGCACCACCTGCGCCCTGAAGTCAGCCAGGATCAGGCCGCAGAATGCCAAGCCAGCAATCTCCAGCACTCGCACGCCCTGAGCATTTAGAAGCGGCACAGATAGAAGGACGGACCAGCTGGGAGGAAATGGATGGCTGGCATTCTCCCAACAGGTCTGTCCTTCTATCCGCACCGCTCCTAAATGCTCAGGGTGTGCGAGTGCAGGAGATTGCCAGCTTGGCACTTGCACGCCCTGAGCGTTTAGGAGCGGCACGGATAGAAGGATGGTCCCAACCGGTCTGTCCTATCTGCGTCACTTTTAAATGCGAGTGCTGGAGATTGCCGGCTTGACCCTGGCCAACGTTGGGTTGCAGGTGGTGTCGGCCTGACCCTGCGGCCTGACCCTGGCCGACTGGCTCAATATCCGGAACCGGCGCAAGAAATTGCCGGTTCCGAATAGCAACGAATATCCCGTTATTTGGCCGAAGCGAATGGCTGAAGCGGTTTTTGGCTATGCCCTAGTAAACAGAAATGGGGGAACTGCTTTTATCAATATGGTGTCTTTGTCTTCTATATGTCTATACAGGTAGTCCTCGACTTATGATCACAATTGACCACAAAACCTTGTTAAGTGAATATTGCCCCATTTTACAATCTATCTTTCCACAGTTATTAAATGAATCACTGCAGTTAAGTTGGTAACACAGTTGCTAAGTGACTGGCTTCCTGATTGACTTCACTTGTCAAAAGTTCACAAAAGATGATTAGATAACCTGAGGACACTTCAACCATTATAAAAATGAATCAGTTGCTAAGTATCTGAATTTTGATCATATGATCTTCGGAATACTACAGTGGTTGTAAGTGAAAAACGGTCACAAGTAGCTTCTTTAAGTGCCATTGTAACTTCATATGGTCTCTAAATGAACTGTCGTAAATTGAGAACTACCTGTACAGCTATTAAAAATTTGAGAAGGTATTTGTTGCATGATTTGGACCTGTTTCTCTTTCGGTCAGATTAATCCCATATCTTTTTTTTTTAAAAAAATCTTTTTTCCCCTCTTCCCTCTTAAAACTCCCCATAAGCTTTAAATTAGATATTAAAAACAAAGAGATGTACTTTGGATAATACTATTGGATAATTTCCAATAAGGTATTTGAGCTAAGTAGAAATTGTGTTTTGTTCTTTACTTCTGTTCCCCCTCCCAGATTTTACCCTTCCATTGAAATAATGTTTCAGATGTTCTACTGATTTTTCCCTCCATTATTGCCTAGCTCTTAAATATTGCCCCTTAAATTATTCTCAACTCATTCTCAACCCATACCTTTAGAGGGAAAAAAGATCAATGCAATAGTTATGCACATTTAGTGGAGTTACTTTGCTAGGCATAAATTTTTGTTATTTACTTGAAATAATAGACAGTGCCAACATTTTTCATTGTTATTAAAAAAATTGACTTGTGCTTTTAGTACAATATTATGCTTAATGTAACATACAAAATTTAAAATATTGTTTAGATTAATGTTTAATTCCTTTCTTACAGAAGTATTTTGAAATTGTAATTGCAAAAAGTAATGAAATTATTTCTGGTACAATATAAATTATTATTTTCTAGGCTAGAAATCCTCAGCAAGAAGCTACAGAAGAACTTGCAAACCTAAAGAAGCAACATGACTTACTGAAAAGGATGCTACAACAGCAGGAACAATTAAAGGCTCTGAAGGGGAGACAAGCTGCCTTGCTTGCTCTTCATCATAAAGCAGAACAAGCTATTGCTGTCATGGATGATTCTGGTATGTTGAGCTTTAATATACTGTACTTTAAAAAAAACCTAAACAGACAAAATGTTTATGGATCACACTTAGGCACTTAAATATATTCATTGAGAATTTAAATTAGAATTTAGGTGAATTTTTAGCAGCAAAGATTGGAAAAGTACCTCAAGCTTTTTTAAAAAAATGAAAGACTGATGTTGCATTCAGCTTGGCTTTCAGTTCAGTGCTAGAAGTATATGTATATTAAAATAACAAATGTCTATTTCAGTATGCATTAGATGAAAAGCAAGAAATATTTAGAAAGTAAAAGATAATGAATATATTATACATTATATATAATGACTTAAGCTATTAATAATAACAGAAATATGTGTGTAATCAGCTCAATGTTTTTCATATTTCCAATCAAAAATAATATAAATATTCTTGATGTGATTGAATTTCTATTTTTTAATTTTTAATTAGCTTGTACTTTGATATCTGAATAGGACGGTTCTCTTTTTTCTCCTTTTAGTTGTAACAGAAACAACAGGTAGCGTTTCTGGAGTGAGTCTAACATCTGAGCTGAATGAAGAATTAAATGATTTAATTCAGCGTTTTCATAACCAGCTTCATGATTCTCAGGTAAAATTTTTAGTGAGTGTACAAATGATCTTAAGACTAGTTTGCTGATGAAAATCAGCAGTATTATAACTTGACATATTTAGTATCACAATAAAATGTATTGGGAAACTTTTGTTAAAGGTTTCATGTGTTTTTAGGTTTCCTCCCTCATTCAATCAGCATTCTGTGTCCATTGATAATGCTCAGGTTTCATTGTTGCATTTCCCCCCTTCCTTGCAGGATAGACATGCTGTATTTAGTCTCAATTCAGTTAAATATTTGTTTTCTCCATTGGTTTTCATTTCCATCACTCACCACATACAAACAATGACAGAAGGATATTTCCAAATTTTTCTTGCAAAACAAGACATAGCTATATTTTTTAATAACATTGAAGCTCTAAATTTGAGGGCAAAATAAAAAGTTGGAGGATAGAATTATATAAAAGGTTAAAAGATAAAGATATATTTCAGTTTTACAAAATGAGGTATACCTTTTCCTAGATGTACCCCAACACGGAAGGGGACTTTTGCCTGATTTTAGCTGGAATTTTAAAAATCCAACTGACTAAAATTGATTTTTAAAGAAGTATTTGCAGTGAGAGGGAAATAATTGCAATTGTGATGGGATAATACCCAGACTTTGCTTCTATCTTATAAAAATGATTTCTCAGTAGTTCAGGTTTTTTGAATTCCTGACAAGCCACACTTAAAGAGAACTAATGGGAACAGTTTTTGAAAATACTAAGATATTGCTATGCAGCATGGTATATATTTGTTCAAAAGTAAATTACATCAAATTGAGACTTATTCTGTGGAGTGGGCATGCTAACTGTACTTTAAAATATTTCATGTATATGTACTTGATTTTAGATTCAACCTGTGCCTGATAACAGAAGGCAAGCAGAAAGTCTCTCTCTTGCCAGAGAAGTTTCCCGGAGCAGAAATTCTTCTGTATCTGAGCAACTTTCTGATAAAAAAGCGCAACTATTTACTAAGATGGTAGCATTACAGGATAAAAAGGAAAAGATGGATAAACTGCTAGGAGCACTGCATACACTTCGTGACCAGCATCTTAACAACTCATCATCATGTAAGTAGATGGCACTCTGAATTTACAGATTAACGTTTTGGGATACAGTGATTTAATTATTGAAACTGGGAATCATGTCAATTATGTTGCATTTTAAGATAAAATTTCTAATATTTACAGTAGGTGTCAAGTTACTTTAGATACAGCTTTCTCAGAAATTCTCCAAAATTCTCATAAGCAAATAGTGAAGGGAT
This sequence comes from Calamaria suluensis, assembly GCA_032468135.1. Classification (NCBI taxonomy): domain Eukaryota; kingdom Metazoa; phylum Chordata; class Lepidosauria; order Squamata; family Calamariidae; genus Calamaria; species Calamaria suluensis. The sequence goes on along the minus strand of JANHFP010000408.1, from coordinate 164,137 downwards.
AAATTACAATATAAATGTTGGATGAGATTCCTATCCTCAAGCATTATGAAAATAAGTATGTGGGCTTATTTATTTTCATATTTCCAAGTTCCAGTCTCTCCACAAGTAAAAGGAATGACTCTTTAAAGAAAGCTATGAGAATATTTGTGAGAAAGGGATAAGTAAATGCTGATTTTAAGATAAGTTATTTGTGATGCAATGTAGTACAGATTCCCAGGAGGGAGGGAGTGCTTTCCACCAATGATTGCAGGCTATTGTTTTAGAAAGACTATATATTTTAACAGGTGTTAAAACACCTTTGTTAAATTATCTTCAGCATATGCCTTATTATCAGAAATTCATTGCTTCAGATATTCAACAGATGCATCTTTTTTTTTACGTACAACAGGATTAAACAGAATTGTCTTTAACTTTGCAGTTCTGCCTGCTGCAGGATCTCCTCAAAGGAGCATTGATCAAAGGAGTACAGCTTTAATTGCTTCTGCACCTTCAGGCCCTACAGTAGTTGTGAATGAAGAACCAAACAGCTTAGCATCCTCAGCTGCATATCATCCAGATTCTGCGACCTCACAGAATGAGAGTGAAGAAGACAACTTAAATCCAACAGAAAAGCTTCAGTAATCTATTATTATATTATGTTTTATTAACTACTGTAGTTTATTGGTTTTAAAAACGCAGACTTGGGTCGTAAATTCCTAGTCATAGCTATTGTTTGTGGTTGTAGTAATACCATGCTACAAGAGATTTCAGTTTATATAAACTGATTATGGGGAAAAGGTAGATTTTTATACTTATTGCTAACATACACTGTATTTTTCGGACTATAAGACGCAGTGGTATATTACACGCACCACGATTTTGAAGAGGTAAGTAAGAAAAAAAGGTTTTTGCCTTCTGGCTCCCAGGAGCACTTTTTAGGCTTCCCAAACCTTGTAAAAAAAATGGGGCGTGCAGAGGAGTTTGGAGGCCTGCAGAGGGCTCCTGGGGGCTGGGGGAGGACAAACCTGCCCCTGTTTTTCACAAAAACTAGTGCTTTTGCCCTCTCTAACACCCCAGGACCACTCTACAAGCCTCTCAAACCTTCTGTGCACCTGTTTTTGTGACAGAACGAGCAGTCCGGGGTTCAGGAGGCCAAAAATGGCTATATCCAGTGTATAAGACACACCAACATTTCCACCTTCTTTTAGGGGGGGGGAGCACGTCTTAGACTCCAAAAAACACAGTAGCTTGATTATAAACATTAAATATGCATATAATTCTGTTTGGTTTTTTGAAATAGGTATCAGTGTATTTTTACTGAAAGTAATCAACAGCATACATAAAATTCATGATGTTATTTAGCAGTGCAATATACTCATTTCAGAATCTTAATTCTACCATATGATTAGAACTATTAATGAAATCAATAGAACACAAAGTTATAAAAATGTTATTACAGTATTACAACTAAAAGGATTGAGTTATAACAACTGGTTATTAGTTCCAAGATAATCTTTATAGA
>JANHFP010000408.1:128309-140776 GCA_032468135.1 Calamaria suluensis | reverse complement strand
TACCTGAAGCAATAACTTTTTGATTCAGCTCATCAGTCCTTTTATACATATCATTTATTTCTTCCACCTCTTTTACTACCTTAGCAATGCTTGTTTCCACACCTTTAATCTTTTCCTCCAGCAAAATTGAAAAATTCTTAGTCAAATTGTCTGTGAGCCTAGATGTAATTCTTTCTTCCTGCTTTCCAAGAGCATCTTGCAGGGTTCTCTGCAAAGTCTCTTGAAACATTGTTAGAGGTTGATGTGGGAGTGTCTTAGTTGAAGCAGTTATAGACTGCAACTTTGAAGCCTGTTTGGGAGAAGTATAAGGACTCTTGGAGACGAGAGTTTTAGTTTGTTTTGAGGCCATTTTTCTCTTAAAATTTTATAACAATATTAAGAATGTAATATTCTCTTCAAATTTACTTCTTCCAAAAAAAACCCCACCAAATTAAAGGGGTGGGGAATAGTCTGCGAAAAAGAGAAAAACTTTCTCTAGACACTTTCACTTCCCCACCCTTAACAGGCAATCACCATCTTTTCTTCACTTTCGCTTTCCCCTTGCAACTTAATGTCTAGAGAAACAATGTTACAAAGCCAATATTAAGAAAATACTTGCAATTCTTCTTTCAATACTCTTTCTTCGCTTTGTCTAGTTCAGATAAAATCTTCTTTCTTGTGTATTGAGCTCAGAGACGGTCGCAATGTTTCATTCTGCTGATTGCAGAAGCAACCCGGATCTGGAGATGGCAGGCTTCCTGGGAGTCCTCTCCCCTTGTGCCCCAGAAAGAAACAATCCTGGGGCTCCGGGGTGGTGGTGGTGGTGGTGTCTACCACCACCTGCTTACCCACCTTCTCCCCTTCTGCCAGGGAGAAAGCTCCAGGCCGTCAGATCGCCGATTTTCGTGATTCTGGCAGCTTTTACAGATCGCGGGGCTGGAGCACACACAGGGAGGCTCGTACAACGCCTGCGCCGCCGGTGGAAGTTCCTCCGCAAGGTTTTTTGAGATGTCTGCTTTCTTCCTTGCGGGAGAAACAAACACAAATTTGGCTATTTTTCACCTCCTTGACATCCGGGCTATCGAACCAGTTCCCCCCAACCAACGGGAACAGGGATTCTATTCCTGCTTATTCCTAGTCCCTAAGTCCTCGGGGGATTGGAGACCCATTCTCAATCTCAAAGGTTTAAATGAGTATGTCATCTATCACAAGTTCATGATGCAATCCCTTAAATTGATTTTAGCTGGCGTTCGGAAAGGCGACTTCCTCACTTCCATTGATTTGACTGAGGCATATCTGCATATTCCAATTTCCCCTGATCACAGGCAATATCTTAGGTTCTGTTATGCACTACCATTACAGGGCCTTGCCCTTTGGCCTTTCTTCGGCCCCTCTTCTTCGCCGTGGCGGCTTCCCTTCGAACCAGGGCAATTAGGCTCCATTGCTATTTAGACGACATTTTAATTTTATCCCATTCCCATCAACAAGACCTATGGGATTTACAGTTTACCATGGACACATTTTCCTTTTATGGTTTTTCCGTCAATCGAGTGAAGAGCCAACTTGTCCCATCTACCTGTATTCAACACTTGGGGGCTATTATAGATTCCATTGAAGGCAGGGTGTACTTGTCACCGGAGAGACAATCTAATATTAAGGCCCTTTTAGCCAAGGTCAGGTCCAAGGCCCGTGTTCCCCTCATGCTCCTTTCTCAACTTCTGGGGATGATGATATCGGCCATTTCAATCACTCCTTGGCCCCGTCTTCATTCCCGGGAATTCCAATGGTTCCTCTTGCCATTTCAGAGATCAATTCACTAATTGCCCAAGGCAGGTGATCCCTACAGGACAGTCACCGCAATATCAACTGGCTCGAGTTAAGAGCGATCTTCTTAGCTCTTCAACGATTCCACCACTCAGTGAAGGGTCACCATGTATTGATACTTTTTTTAAAAAAATGTTTTATTGGTTTTATAATTTTTAACAAGGATAGGGTAAATGGATTACATAAATTCTTCAACAGCAAAGCGAGTGTGAGTTTCTCTTATAAAAAATTATGAAAATATATATCTATAAAACACAAAACATAACACATTTTATCTTTCTTTGGTATAAGTCCCGTCATAAATTATCTTTCTAATAACATTTTAATAGAAGGCAAACATATTTATGTCTTAACCTCTACATCCTGGAGATCTTAGTTATTCTTTATACATATTTCTTTATATCTCTATTATATTCACTTCTTACTTTTTGATCTTAAATTCCACAACCACAACGCTGCTTCCCACTCCCCCGAGGAAGGTCCAGTTTCATTCCCGTCTCCCACTGCTCCCAATATTTCTTCTTCCAGGAGGTTTTTATGTTTCTTTGGGGAGCCTGTCAGGAATTCAGAGTTTGTAAGTGGATTGGAGGCAGAGGACTGATTGAGCAGTAGGAGGAAGGGGAGGGGGGCTGATTCCCCCCCTGCGTCCCGGACTGCAAACTCTCGCTCTGCATCTTTAAATATTGCGCTCCCCAGCTCTGCCGCTACGGCGCCATGACAGTCGTCGTCAGGCGCCTCCGTGACCTCCGAAGCCTGGGGTGAGCTGGGACTGGCCCCCCCACAATTGTGTCGCGCAGGGAGAACTCAGGAGCCGGCCATTCAGCAGATGGGCTCTAGAAGTCCATCTGCCCCCTCGGGGGCCCCCGGAATGTCGGACTGGCGCAGCAAGGCTTTGCTGCGACCGATCGCGCCGGAAGTGGAAGTCTGTCATGTATTGATTCTCACGGACAATATGACGGCAAAGGCGCACATAAACAAACAGGGCAGAATCCATTCCAGGACCCTGATGAAGGAAGCTCTGCTTCTCGGTTGCTGGGCAGAACGCCATCTAGGATCCTTAACAGTGGAACATATCTCCAGCGTGGACAATGTTCAGGCCGACAGTCTCAGCCGTCAGACCATAAATCAAGCAGAATGGCGACTTCATCCGGACTTATTTCAGGACATAGTGACCAGGTACGGTCCTTTCCAAGTGGACTTGTTCGGAACCGCTCAGAATGCCCAACTTCCGTGGTTTTTCATGAGGTACCCCTCATTTGGCGCAGAGAGGGTCAATGCCATATGCAGCCCATGGCCGCAGGGTCTTCATTATGTATTCCCGCCTCTGCCACTGATCTCCAAGGTGATCAGGAAAGTTCTTTCCGAGTAGGCAGAAGTCATTCTCATTGTACCCCACTGGCCAAGAAGGGCTTGATTCGCAGATCTTCAATCGCTCTTGGTGGAACCGGCCTGGATACACCCACAGGGAGACGACATCCTCTCTCAGCGTCAGTGGACCCACCCGGATCCTCAGTGGCTACGGATGACCGCTTGGCACTTGAGCAGCGCGCTTTGGCCAGAGACAATATCGGACGCCATTGATATCATGCAAGCATCCCATAGACCATCTACATCACGCATTTACTCGGCTACTTGGCGCAGTTTTTGCTCTTGGTGTTCCTCCAATTCCATCTCACCACTCGAGGCAACCATTCCACACATTTTGGATTTTTTGACAGCGGGTTTTCGCAAAGGGTTAACACCTAACACCTTGCGCCGCCAGGTGGTGGCACTGTCTTCTATTCTCAATTCTGGTTCATGCCTCTCATTGGCTCGCCACCCTCACATCAAAAGGTTCCTTCGGGGTGCATCAAATAGGGCTCCTCCTGTCATCCACCGATATCCCACTTGGGATTTTCCTCTGGTTCTTCAATCACTCACCAAACCGCCATACGAACCTCTTGCTTCAGCTAGTCTTCGTCTCTTATCGTTTAAAGTGGCCTTCCTCGTAGTGATTACATCTTCTCACCGCATTTATGAATTGGCTGCTCTTTTGGTGAGAGAGGATTTATGCGTGTTCCATCCTGACAAGGTTGTTCTCCGTCTCGATCCTGTGTTTATTCCAAAAGTGAATACTTTATATCACAGGGAACAGGAACTGGTACTTCCTAATTTCTGCCCTAATCCTACTCATCCCAGGGAGGTTCAATGGCACAAATTGGATGTTCGGCGGTTCTGCGGATCTATCTTAAACACACTCAACATTTGCGGCACACTGAGTCCTTGTTCATGTCTTTTCTCCCCGGATCACTGGGTGTCAAAGTTTCTTCCTCTACGATTGGTCATTGGATAAGGCATTACATCGCAAATGCGTATGATCTCCGCTCATTACCTGTTTCAACTGGCATTACGGCACATTCTACCCGCAGTGCATCTACCACAACTTCTTGGGCAGCTTAGGCTTCTCTCTTCGAGATCTGCAAGGCTGCTTCCTGGGCTTCTCCTTCGCCATTCATTTAGCATTATCGTTTGGACAAGTTTGCCTCATCGGATGCTGCCTTTGGACATCGCGTCCTTCGAAGGGTACACTTACCTGAATCTCAGGACCAGCCATCTCCCTCCCTATAGGGGACAGGGCTTTGGTATGTCCCAGCCTGGCTGATGTCTCTGGGGAGAAGGAGAAGGAACATTGGTTCTTACCTGATACGTCTCTTCTCCGGAGACATTAGCCAGCCCCACCCTTCTCGACGCTGGTCCTTGTTTTTTTCTTGCGGGCATTGTTGTTTTTTTGCCTGCTGTTCCTTTGAGAGCTCCACACTATTGAGTCAATCTTCTCGTCTTCGTCAAAGCTGGGTTGCCAGGACTACGGAGGCGTGTCTAAGTTTTTTTGATTGACTCAGTCCATTGTTGAACTGCCTGATCAAATCCAACCTGGCTGATTTCTCCGGAGAAGAGAAGAGACATATCAGGTAAGAACCAACGATCCTTTTGTTTTTTATTTACTTCAGTTGCTGCATTGTTTGAAAATGTGGCTGATTTTGCAATGGAGCTTGAGCAGGTCACAGAAATTGACTTAGTGCCTAATTTGATGCTTTAGGAAAATATATCCTTCAATCATGGAAAAACATACTAAAATCTGTTTCATAGAATGGAATACAGGCACATTACAGAATTATGATAGAATCAAGATTTCCACTACATTATCTCTTTCTCAGTTCCGGAGAAATAACTGAAACCTACCCAGGAAAATGGTTGTCTATAACAGGAGTCTCCAACCTTGGCAACTTTAAGACTTGTGGATTTCAACTCCCAGAGTTCCTCAGCCAGCTTTGATCCAATGGATCAGTATCTTTAATTTTTCACAAGCCACAACTCTGGGAGTTGAAGTTCACAAGTCTTAAAATTGTCAAGGTTGGAGACCCCTGATCTATAACATTTGCTTGAAAACTCCAGTGATGGAACACTCAGAGCTCCAGAGGGCAGTGTTCCACTGCTTAATACTTTCCACCATCAGGAAATTTTTCCTTATTTCAACTTGGATCTTTCTTTATAAAGTTTCCACCCATTCGTTCTTGTCTTACCTTGGGAATAATGTATCTGTATCCTCTTTCCTGAGACAATTGTTCAAGTGGCTATCAGTTATCTTCTCAAGCAATACCTCGGTACTCATTGTTAATTGGTTCCAAGAGGTGCAATGAGTACCAAACAAAATTTTCCCAGAAGGAATAATATAGCAAGTTACAAGGCAGCCAACACCAATAAGTTCTAGCGTATGTGTTGAATACCAAACAAACAATGGGTACTAGAACAAAAAATTCATGTTAACATGCATTGAGTAAAAAATTCAATGATTTTCAAAGCAGTTGAATAGCAAGGTACCACTATATAAGTTTTTTTAAATGTGTTGCCCCATTATTTGCAAAGTAGACAAGTTACTAGACTACTCCGTTCCTTATTGTCTTTTCTCACATAATTTATGAAGTAACAGAACAGTAGAATCTCTTACAGCACTGGTACCTTAGATCATTTTGTAGCTTTACAGTTGGTTTTTTAATGAAATGCATTCTTTTTTATTCAGCCAAATACAGGTATTTAGCTAAGATTAATTTCCTATGTTATTCAGGATTTGTCTGAAACAGACATGCCTTGATTCTAGTGACAGTAAAGTATCAGTTATAAAAGCTCCTCCCCAAAATGATTTTATCTGTACTGTAGTTTATAGCTGGCATAATTCATTAAAAACTTTTAAGTCCAAAGCATGTAATTTCATAGCTACCATGGAAAAGAAGAGAAAACAATTGTGTAACCCAGGAGACTAGAGACTGGCTCATAGCCATAATACAAACTATGGTTTAGGGCCAGTTTTTCTTTTTAGCAATAAGAAAGAAATGTTTATCTGTTTCTTCTTTTTTTTTTGGCTCTTTGAAATTATGGGAGATAATTTTAAGGTTGAAATTACATTTAAATATAATGTATTTATTTTTACTTTATTTTACAACAAATTGATTTCAACTAGAATTGTATGGGCACCATTGCAAAGTCATGTATTTTTTAAAAATGCTTTTTGAATCTGATACTTTTTTCCCTTTCCTGGAATGAAAAAATTACCAAGGGAAGTTTTTTAAAAAATGTTTCTATTACTAAGTAGACATTCTCCCAGGATTTCACTAGGCCTTGCCTTTATTTCTGATACACATTTTGTGTTTATCACTGTCTGTCCTTCCCACCCGCACCTTTCCTGCAGCACATGCTAGGAGAATACTGCAGCAGTCTAACAGAAATGCATGTTTACAAGCACCAGGTAATACACTAGCTGCTTAGCTTCTAAACTTACTTGCCTTCATTTTTAAAGCTTTTTTTAATTTGCTTATAATTCTTGAATATGCTTTCATTACTTCAGATAGCTTCTATTTACCACTGAAAGTTTTTTTATCTACTTGAATAGGTGTTATTAGTAAAAGATCATGAGGCAGATGCTGCAGATATGAAATATTTTTATGGCAGGCTATAAATAGTATTTATATTAGAAATAATAGTAAATCTGGCATATGTAGCTATTTCTTGCTCCAGTCTGTAACTATTTTTTCTATTTTTCTTGAACTGTGATTGAATTACCAATCATGAGTAGCTACTAACTTCCAAATTTTTTTAGCAATAGTAAATAATTATCGTTTATTATTATAAACTATTTGTACATTAAGACCATCTAATTATGTGAACATTTGAAAATCCAAACATTATGCAACATAGCTATAGATCCTAATATGTAGTTTTGATGATGTGTCTGCTGGCAAATCCCTGCAATTCTCATTAGTGGGAGAGACTGCATGTTGCTTCTGGGTAGAGGAGGCCCAGTCCCCTTACCTTGTTCCCCTCTGCAGTTTCTCTTCCTCCCGCTCCCCCAGCCCTCACACATAGAGAGATTTGACAGCTTGAAAGGGACAGCATTGCCTGCAATTATCTTTACTGGGAAAGGCTGAGCTGTTTCTACTGGTAAGCTGGAAGATTTCTGGCGCATTGAGATCGCCTCTGCCTCTGCTTGGCTCTGCTATGCACCTTTTGCTCAGAGCTTCGTGTATTTGGGAAAAGTATTTGGGTGCTTCATAGGCAGCAGCCGCATTGTCAAGTGTTTGGGCTGCTGAACCCTGGGCTGCATTCCTACTCAGTACTGCAGGTGCTGTGGCCTGGCCCTGGTGGGCGCTGTAGCTCTTATGCTGGCTGTGCAAGATAGGTGTACGGCTGCTCCTGGTCGCCAGCAGCAACTCTGCACCTGTCTCACCTTCTAGCAGCAGTAGAAGCTGGGCTGTGCCGAGAGCTTGGCTTGTTGCAACTGCTGGCAAGCAGACAGTGGGACAGAGAGGTCCCCCCATGCTCGTAGCCTCCTGCATGTTAAAAAAAAGACCTTGCAAAAATAAACCTGAATGCTTATTCTCCTTGCCCTCCCCCCAAAAAATAAGACTGGTTCTTATTTTCAGGGGAATGCAGTAAGTCTTAGCTGCAAGAAAATACAGTTTGTGGGTCAAGTGGAATAGTTAAGACTTTTATCATTTAAAAAACAAAGGACCCAAATGAATTAATGTTTAAAAGAATTGCAGTTGCCAAGATTCATCATTGGATGTCTGTAACATTGAACTAATTAGAAATCAAAGGTAGATAAAACCAATAATTTGAGATCTTGACAATTTGAGATCTTGAGTAAAAATTATAGCAAAAAATATAGATAGCTGCCTATTTCTTCAGAGCCATGACACAGATATGAAGTAAAGGAACTGATTAGGTCTATAAATGTCAGGAATTATTTGTCCCTCTGGTGTAGTTTACAGGTGATAGGTGATGTATATAATAATTTATTACTATGCTGTCATTTTGGAAATTTACACATTTATACATAATAAATAAAAGTGATTTGATAGTAGGATATGGGGAAAATGTTTGAGACATTTGTAAATAAATTTAAAGCATTATTAGGAGTTCAGAAAATTGATCCAGAAAATCCACTCTGTGGTAATGTGGTATGTTAAACATAAATATCTACATGAAGTTGGAATTTTCAGTATTAAATTGGGGAATTCTTATTGAACTTAATTCGGTATTTAAAATAAGATTCACAAGTGAATGGGAGAATGTATCTAGTTGTGGTTAATCATTAGTATCTATGTGTCTGGGTCCATGGTGTGACTTTTTCTGGAAATCTTAGTTGTACAAAGAGAGATGTGAAGAGGAAATTGATTTGTTTTAGAAATGTAAATTAAGTACAAAATGATTGATCATTTACCTTTACCTTTTTATATTCCCTTCACATGTAAGGACCTTTCATATTTTTAGCAACTGCCTCACCAAAATCATGGAACTCTAGGGTGGTATCCTGCAAAGAATTAATAACTGAACATAATATCTTATTTCCTTTCAAACACAAGCTGAGGAATTTGCCTTCTTCCTAGAAGGTGTGACCACACCACAACTCTGCTGTATATTCTCCTCAAAACTTTTGTTCTAATAAAAAATTAAGATAGCATAATGAAGGTATTTATGTCTTTATCTTTCTGCAGAAACAGGCAGTGACCTTTCTATGTTTGAAGCTTTACGAGACACCATTTATTCTGAAGTAGCTACTTTGATATCTCAAAATGAATCTCGCCCTCATTTTCTAATTGAACTTTTCCATGAACTCCAGATGCTAAATACAGATTATTTGAGGCAAAGAGCACTGTATGCTTTACAGGTACTTGGAAAATTGTGATTTGAGGTTGCCTTATTTTTTAATTTCTGAAAAATAAATTTCTGCCAAAAACTATTGCTTTATACAGGACATAGTGACCAGACATGCATCTGAAGATAATATGAGAGGAGAATGTCCAAAGCAACTGAACTCAAATGCCTGGATAGGGTCAAATTCAGAGCTTACTCCCAGTGAAAGCCTTGCAACCACTGATGATGTAAGTTATGTAAACCTTGGGATATTTTAAGATCAAGTTTGATTTTTTTACTTCATAAAGGTGTATTTTTTGTTTTAGTTTTTAGCATAAAACTCATTGAACAATTAAATTTAAATTGTCCATTTTACTGAGTTACCGTATTTTTCATACCACAAGACACACACACACATACACACACCCGCAAAAGTGAGTAGAAATGCCTGTGCGTCTTATAGAGCAAACATTGCAGTGGGAGGAGGGTGATAGGTACGGTGGAGGCATTTGCACATGAAAAAAAAAAGATCTTGTGAGGTTGGAAGGCCTGAACTATTTTTTTTACCATAGTCCCACAGACTACTTTAGTTGCTTTGCACGCTGTGATGGAGAACTGGGATTGTGGGTGGGTGCGCGTGCACACACACACACACACACACACATATACATACACCTGGATGGCAGATGCCAGACCGAAGAGGCAGATTCAGCCTCATTGTGGTCCAGATGCGGCCCACAAGCCTTGAGTTTGACACTCCTGAGTTATAGTCTCATTCTTTACTAGCAGTTTTTTAGTAGGAGGGGATATCCTGCTCTTCTCTTTCTAACCATTCCACCCTCCATCTATATCATGCACAAGCGCACACATACACATATATGTTCAGTTTATGCAAGTGGTTGGAGGTTTGATCTTATTGAACACATTTACTATCTTTCCCAATCACTGTACATGCTTGTCACTTTAATTCTTATAATTCCTAGCTAGCAAGTCAGTATATCTACAGGGAATCAAATTTGAATAGTCCGTTTTAAAATAATCTTACTTAAAATTATAGAATGGTAATATATAAAATCGCAAAAAGATGGTTGATTATGGGAAAGCATTGACAAATTTTTGTGCTATGTCTTTTTTAAGGAGACATTTGCAAAGAATTTTGATCAAGGTGCTTGCAGAGAATCTGAACAAAATGATAGAGACAATGGAAGTACTAGATCTACATCTTCAAATTTTGAACCATTTGCTACTGATGATCTTGGTAAGCACCAACCTGAGAATTTCAGTTTGCAGTTCACTGACATTGGAGTGCAGATAGTCCTCAATTAATTGTAATTGTAACTGGGATCAGAATTTCCATCGCTAGGTGATGCAGCACAGAGTGCAATGTCACATGATGCTGGTTTCAGCAATTTCTGTTGCTGGTTCTTTTGATAGGTAAGGACTATAGAGATTATTTTGAACCCACATGATTATGACTTTTGACTTGCTGCTATTTTCCCATTGACTTTACTTATAGGAAGCTGCCAGGGAAACTTGCAAATTGTCCTCATGTGGCTGTATAATGCTGCAATAATTAAAAAACAACCAGTTGCCAAGTACCTGATTGTGATCAATTTACCACAAGGGCACAGCACCAGCCAGAACTTGAGCGATGTTGCAAGTTTGAACAGCTGCAGAATAAGTGGTTGTTAAAGGAGGAGCACTTGTTCTTGTTAGTTCCATGACCAGAACAATCAGTCACATTAATATCTATTTTTGTGGAGGTTGTCCCTTTTTCAAACTTGAATTTCTCTTTGAGTCTTAGCATTCAAAAAAGAAAAGAACAGTGATTGCCATCACATTTTATTTCTCAAATAATTAAGCAAGAGTTATCCAGAGCAGTTTGGCTTTGGATATGGAGCAGTGGCACAGCTTTATGAAAAAAATGTTTTATACCTAATGGAGTGACTTTGTACCCATTGTTGCAGATTAAATAACGTAATACTGTTAATATAGAGAGCAAAATATTTTCCTTTTGTTCATCGTTAACTTCGAAGTATTATAAATCTTCAAAGTAGTTAGCTCCTTTATGCATTCAGTCATGATGTTCCAATTACCCTAATTGTGGTTTATCAATGGCAGGTATACCTAAGAATAATCTTGGTCCCTCTTTTTCTAGTTTTATGTTTAATTTGCAACTGGTAATATTTGATTTTCAGTGCCAAAAGATCTGTTTTATGTGATTTTCTTGTCAACATATAGGCAACACTGTGATTCATTTAGACCAAGCATTGGCTAGACTGAGAGAATATGAACGGATGAAAATAGCTGCCGAGGGTAACCTTGAGTCCGAGGATGGTTGCTGTAGTAATGTCCAGACTGCTCCTTCTGCTAAATCGGAAGGTATTAATTGTATATTTCAGGGTATTATCTGCTATATTAGCATTGATTTTTGAATGTAAATGTTTTGGTATTTACTGTACATAATTTGTGTAAAAAAGAAAGTTATATTCATTTTTTATTTAGTATGCTTATAATTTATGTAATCAAAGATCTAGAAATTGTTACTTATATTGAAATTACTTTTTGTGAAGAGAAAAAGCATTAATATTAACATACTTTTTTAAAGGTTCAGATGCAGTTGAAAGCCATTCTGCACCACAGACTACTGAAGTATCTTCTATTCCTTGCCCCCGAATAGATACTCAGCAGCTGGATCGACAAATTAAAGCAATTATGAAAGAAGTTATCCCATTTTTGAAGGTATTATAATGCTGATTTCAGTAAGTGCCAGTTAGAAAATAAGAATTTGCTCTTACAGAAATTCTTATCAAAATTAGGATATTTCCTCCTATTCTTTATTTTATAAAGAAGCACCTGATTGACTGAGTTCTGATATTGTTCTTATCTCTATTTATATGCAAATTATAATCAAGTTATGTAAACTAAAGTCTTTTCATACATACATCTTTAGCTTAAATAAAATTTAATCTCAAAACTTTCTAGGAACACATGGATGAAATATGTACTTCCCAACTCTTGACTGCTGTAAAACGTATGGTCTTAACCCTTACTCAAGAAAATGATGAAAGCAAAGAATTTGTCAAGATATTTCATAAGCAACTTGGTAGCATTTTGCAGGCAAGTATACAATTTGTGATCTCCGTAAAAATAAATATTATTTTCAGAATCACTATGGTGCTTGCAATGCTTTGGAAAGATTATTTTACCTTGATTGTGAAGTAAATGTTTCTGCCAATGATGGCAGTTGTTTTGGCCACTTCAGTAAATCTGTTTATATAGTGCTTAAGCCACTGAATCAAAGCTAAGCAGTTTATAATTTCTTTAAAAATTAATATGAAAGAGATCTTAAATAATTTGGTAATTTAAGTATAAGTATGGAACGTGCAATCGATAGCAGCGGTCACCAACTGGTGGTCTGTGGACCACTGGTGGTCCTTGAGAAAATTTTGGTGGTCCCCAGAAAAATTATTTGCATTTTTTATATTGCACTAAAT
>JANHFP010000408.1:104888-118169 GCA_032468135.1 Calamaria suluensis | reverse complement strand
GGCCCAAAAACACAAGGGGGGACTGTCACCAGGGAGGCTAAGATCACAAGACTAATAACTATTTATAAATGTGGCAATAAACTATTGATTGAGTATTTTTACTTCTGCTGACTGCCAGCAGTTTGGCAGTTCGAATCTCGCCAGGCTCAAGGTTGACTCAGCCTTCCATCCTTCTGCAGCAGGCAAAATGGGGATCCAGATTGTTGGGGGAAATAGGCTGACTCTGTATACAACTTAGAGGGCTGTACAGCGCTATAAAAGGGTATACAAGTCTAAATGCTGCAAATGAAAGTTCTCGCTGCTTCAGTAAGAAATCTGATTGCCATTTTTTGGCGATTGGATGTTAGAATGCCAGAGCTGTGAATGTTGGTCACTGCAATTATCTACATCAGGAGTTCCCAACCAGGGTGTGTGCGCGAGATGATATTCCAGGGCAGTGATGGCTAACCTTTTTGCCATCGTGTGCCAAATGTGGGGGGGGGTGCATGTCTGCGTTCTCACACCCATAATTCAAATCACCCCAGGCACTACAGAGGCTGGAAACAGCCTTTCTTGATTTCTAGCAGGCCTGGAAGGCCCGAAAATCAGCTGGCCACTGCCTGCATGTGTATCAGAGTTGAACTCGGGCAGTGGTTCCCAAAGGGGGCGGTAGAATGCCTTAGGGGGGCAGTAAGAAGCAAGGGGGGCAGCAGGAGGCAAGGAAAACAGCGCATGTGGGCTGAATCAACGGGTGTCGGAAACCCACAGCTCTTCCCCCTACTGTGGCTTTCTGTTGGATGATCCAGGGGTGAAATCTAAAACCTGTTGCCAATGGTTCTATGGCTGTGGCTTGGTGGGCGTGGCTTGGTGGGGGTCATGTGACTAGATGAGGCTTTGAGTGACATTGAGTTGGCCACGTGCACTCAGTCACAGGATACCCAAGCCATGCCCACAGAACTGATGGGTGGGGGGCACTGAGGATAAGTTTGTAGCACCAAGGGGGCGGCGGACTGAAAAAGTTTGGGAACCACTACTTTACACTTATTAAACAGAACACAAAGGATTCTATGGCGTGGCAGAGCCCTTCAGAGCTTATTAAGTGTATACTGCTTTTTCAGAGTTTAAGATTTCACATTTTTAGACTTGAAAATATAAGTAACATTAACAATATTTAAATTTATTTTGGCTTTCTTAAAATTAGTAAAAGGTAAAAGAAAATTAAATAGCAGAAGAAGAACAAGAGAAAGATGGACAAAATAAGTTGATTTTATATTATGTTTTTACTTAGAACTCTTCATATTAATTTCTGGGCCACAAGTAGACAGCTGGTGATATAACTTGTTCAAGTACTATTTTTTGCTTACTATTCAAAGTCTTATTATTTTGTAATATATTTGTAGTGTGAACTCTTGGTGCAGTCTGGATTCAGAGTATAAACTAATTGACAAAATGACACAGTGTGTTATTCTTTCAACCTCTAAGACTGCAAACTTGGACCATCTTAACAATTAATATGTCTAAGTGAAGTCAACATATTGAAGTTTTCAGTTACTTATAGCAGATCAGTTTTAAATTATTCAACATAATCATTTATATAAAATATATGTATCTTTTAATTTAACTTTTGAAATGTTTTCCATATTTAAGAACTTTTGGTTTTTGTGTAAACTGTTATAAATTCCTCAGTCCTTGCAAGCAACAAAATCAAATATTGTTTGTTTTTCAGATCATCAAAATATACCTGCTATTGTACCTCAGTATCTTAATCTTACTGAAGAAAAGCAGTCCTTAGCTGTTAGAGTTGCTGAAGATTTTAATGACAGCATTGTATTAGCTACAGAAAAAACAAATTCTCCATTAGCAGAAAATGAAAACAAATCTGTAGAAGCAATATGTGGAGACTCAAAATCATCATCTGGAACACCTGAAAGCTCTGTAGTTGGTAGTCCTGATACAGAATCTCCTGTATTGGTTAATGAATATGTATGTAGTACATTTGTCTTTTAAATATAATATTAATATATGATATTAGCCTCAAGAATGCATGGTTGGATAATTGTTTACCTAGAATACTTCTTTTGGACTTTATTGTTTAGGTTTAGTTTAGTTACATTGGTTCTACTGAAAGATTATATCTGTTCATAACAAAAGTGGTCAATAAGTAATTATTTTAATGAAATAATTATAAAATTGAAGAATGTTTGGGGGACCTCCTGAGCTCTTGGAAGAAAGTAAAGTTATACATTTTACAGATAAATAATTAAATTAAAAATATTCTCTATAGGAAACTGGTTCTGGAAATGTGAGTCAGAAATCTGATGAAGATGACTTTGTAAAACTTGAAGACATACCGCTTAAACTTGCAGTCTACTCAGAGGTAAATATTATGCTGAGAAATATACAAAGCAAAAATGTTATTTTTAAGAGTATGGTGTTGAACAAGTGGACAAGACTAGTAAATTGTGAGAATTACTCTTTTGATCCATTTTCAGGAAGAACTAATGAAAAAAATGATGGCAGAGTCTCAGACAAATAGTATCACTGAAGAAATTCTAGCTGAAGCAGAAAGGCAGGGTGAGGAATTAGTAGGAGATCCTCAAATGTTGAAGAAACCTGGTGAGAATCTTTGATTACTTTAGTTTTACTTATCCTACTACTGCTGTTACACATAGTTTACTTGATACAGATTATAGACTTTAGAACTAGGAAAAGTTGCATAAATATTTTTAGTTTTGTTCTGCATTCACTTAAAGCTAATCCTAACCCCATAACCTTAACTGAAATAATATGTGTATCTCTATAATAGTTTGGTGACTTTACTTACCCTAAAAAAGTAAAGGGAGTTGTTGAGTGGCAACCCCAGAACTGAAGGCAAGACTGGGGAGTAAAAGGAACTTTCCAGAATAAGGTAATAAGAAACTATTCCTGAATCATTGCCAACGGAACTGTATGGTGAAATGACCAGAAATCAAGCTGAAGTCGGAGAACATTTACATTTTATAATTTGTCTTGCTATGGCTGTGAACCAGTTAACAAAGTGAAATTTAGTTGAACAGGTTCTATCCTTTCTTAGAAATGTACAAAATTCACTGACCCAAAGAACTCTGGAATGTTCCATTTCCATTGGGCCTTCATATTTTTCTGTTTTTTAATTATTTGTAGCCTGCCTTTATTATTTTTACAAATAATTCAAAGTGATGAACATATCCAATACACCTTCTTCTTCCTATATTCCCCATAACAACAACTTGGTGAGGTGAGTTGGGTTGAGAGAGTTAGTGACTGGCCCAAAGTCACCTAGCTGGCTTTTACGGTTAAGGTGGGAATAGAACTCATGATCTCCTGGTTTTTTAGCTTGGTACCTTAATCATTAAATTAAACTATTCCCAGAGATATTTAATAATTTCTAAACGAGAGACTGGAACTTTCTAGAATTTCTAGAACATTCTGTTCTAGATGGACAAATTTTACAGAGTGATAATCTATTTTGTTTTCTAGTATTATTGAATTATTACACTGTTTCTGACGTGTCTAAAATTATTACCTATTTACATTGCTGGAAATACACTTTGATATGTATTAATTGTAGGGAACAATAAACTCCCATCTTCACAATGAAAATAACGAACTTGTGTGGTCTGATCATATATTTTTGTTGACTGTAGTTTACAAAACACTTTTGTTAAAGCTGGTTTCAGTACAAAGGTGTATTTTGTATTGAGAATGAATACTTACTTTTTATTTTCTTTTTTCAGAGATCGTTGGAGCTCAAACTGCATGAAAATGACCTCGAACGTTTCTGTGGCCTAATTCATTGATAAATGCAAATAGAAAATCACTACTATGTTTCATGTGTTCTAATCTGTATAAAATGTAAAGTAGTTTTTCACACACTGCCTTTTAGAATAGGCTTGCTAATTTTTTCTCATAAAAGTTCAAACAGCTAAACTTTCAACCTGGCTGCAGTTCTTATGTTTTTATTATTGTGATTTTAGCAACTTTACCATGTAGTTTTAAATAAAGTTTGACTTGTATGTAGGTTTGTTTTGAACAATGCTATATGAAGCTAAGATGAGCCATGAGTAATAATAGAGTCAAGGAAAAAGTGTCGATTTTTAAAAGCAGTTGATTGCTAGCTTGTTCATAAAAGTGTTATTGAGTTCTCATCATACAATAATGGGCTTGATCCAAAGGTGCTCTTCAATATTTTGCTCTTCTTGCAATACCAGCAACATATTAGGGTACCTTAAAAACTGACAAATTTACTACAGTGTAAGCTTTTCTGAGCTGTAATTATTTTATCAAAAATAGATTTACAGGGCAAAGAGAGAGTGAGGAATAATAAAAACTATAGTAAAATGATCAGATTTAAATGAAAATAATTTTCTAAATAACGGTCATAATAATCTCTTAGCACATATAACACAATAATAAATCTTTGTCTTTATGACAGATGTTAGATCTCAAATGGTTACACTGTCAGCCATTTCATTGGTCATCATAAATCTTTAGCTCAAAAGTGGCTACATGGCTGAGGTGATTGCCTGTGGACATATTTTTGGGACAGTATCCCAAAGCAATGTCAGCTTTGTATTTTTGTGTAAGAACTGACCAACTTACTTACTCCCTTACACCATCTCCACCAAACAGTTGTAAATAAAGTATCTTCTTTTTGATTAAATATTTTGATTAAATGGACTAGCCCAGAAAATGTAAGGAAAGTTAAATATATTAAATATATCGTTATTTCAACCACTTCAGAATTCTTCACCGGTTGTTTTTTGTATCCTTTAGAAACTGTTTCTTCTGAATGCAACTGCGATGAAATATTGTATGGAAATACATCTAAATGCAGAGTCTTCTGTTCCCAAAATTAGAATGATGAGAATGTTACTTTTGTTACAACAGTATGAAATTCTGAATGTGCAGGAAATACAATAATAATAATTTATTATAATAGTTATAATAATACAGAAAATAATTTTGTTCTATGAAAATACCAGTGATGCCTTACCAACCTTAATATAGTGTATTTGAATAATGTATTTTTTCCCGTTGTAAACACAGTTTGATCCCATTATGTAAAATCAGATGTTGCCTTAAAGGTCTATTGCCATTCAAGTGAATGACGCAGAGTGGATCAAAGTATTGTAAGGCAAAAAGGGAAGTGTCTACAAACATCCCTGGGGTTGGGAAGGGAATACTTCTAAAGATTAACATATTAAGTATTGAATTGTACCTTGTTTAGTCTTGCCTCAACTCAGAAGTGCATATGCAAAAATTATTCTGCTTTGAGAAGACTGTACATATTTGTTTATGCTTAAACTTGAGTAGCAACAAGAACATTCTACTCAATAAGAAACCAAAATCAGGTATTTGATAAAAATGCCATGGTCTTCCATTAATACCTACAGGCTTTGTAAGAAAATAGACACAGAACCAAAGATGCCGGATATTGCAAAATGCAGTCATCTAGAAGTCTCACTAAGAAATGAGAAATATATAACAAATTCCCAGAGAATTAGCAACGAGATCCAGCCATTAGCATTGCATTCAGTAGACATGGCAATAGCATCAATGCATATATTCTTTTGGAAAGCTTATTTGATCCTTTTTATGGCTTAGCCTAACTGCATGGCTAGCCACCAGGTCAGCATTCTTCAGTCAAGTACCTCCTATCATTTTGCTACAAATCAACATGACACATAAGTTACACTACGGTATGCACTGACTTAACAGTATCATGAACGTCATTGCAATAGGAAAAGTTAGTAATAAACTTAGTATGGTAGTAATAAACATTTGGGCTTTAGGCTGGGAATTTGCTGTAATGCTAAAGTTTAGATAACTAGATCTTAAAGAATTTTACCTTGCTCATGTTATCAAAGGGTCTAATTATTATACTTGACTTAATCGGTTGAATACCAGTCTCTGTGCAGAAGGATATGTGGCTGCTCCCAAAAGAGCCCTTAAGAATTTATAGCCTGCAGTATTGTGAATATATAGCAAGCAGGGGCCTATGTGCATGCACACACCCAAAATGCTTAGCATACCCCATTTGGAAAGACTAAAGAGAACATTCCGTAGAAGTGACAAAATTTTGAAAACCACCTTCAGTAGGTTTTTGTAAAGGAATAAAATAAAAGCTCAATTCAGTCTCAAATTTAAATAAGTATTGATGAAGGTTGCTTCCTTGAGCTTGCATTGCTCCGTTGTCTGATCAATACTGTAATGACTTCTTCCTTAAGAGAGCTCAATTTCCATTCTCCTTTCTCATTCCCTGGGCCTGTGGGTCAGAAAAGCTCTTTATATTTCCTCTTTTTTAAAAAAATGCCTAGGAGACAATAAGTGGGTGTTGTTACCTAAATGGATTCCCCCTCACTTCTGAAGAAATAAGCACTCTAGCATAGGCCTGTCAAACTGGCGGCCCATGAGCTGGCTGCATCACTTGAATGCCATGCCCACCCTGGCTCTGCAAAGACAAATGTCGCGATACATCACAGTATGCCACATGATGCAATTAAGTCTGGCACCTGTGCTCTGGCAGAAAAATATCCCTACTTTTGAATCACGATCCCTCATTGCCATATTGAAAAAGTGTATTTCTTTATTAGAGTACCTGTTTACCTACAAAATGCAAAAAGGGCCTTGACATTTAAATATGGAATACATTTCTGTTTCAGTCAACATTTTTTTACTATTTTTTAATTTTTCCATAGCATTAGTGTTTCCAAATCCATAAATTTTGCTGATAAATTAAGCATGCTGTGTTATCCCAGGAATGATGTTTTGTTAACTATAGCCAGTGATAATTGCAAACCCAATCAATTTTGGCTTATTAATATACTACAGTATGATGAAACACCATGTTTCAATATGGTTGTACCTAAAAATCGACTGGCTACTTCCTTCACTATTTTAGACTAGTGCTTTGTGTAACTGAAGACCATTTTCAATGTGTAACTTAAGGGCCAGAAGTTTGTGGTTGACCTACACTCTGCTGTGGTGCTCCATTAGCAGTGAACGCTTCCTAGAGCATTGACCTACACTGGCCATCATCTCCTGCCACAAAGGCTATAGCTCCAATGCATCTACTGTGTACTTTAAAAGACCAACAGTGTAATCTATTAAGCAGACCATAATTTGGAAAGGGTCATGTTACTGTTTTATGCAGTTAAGTGGAAACTGATTTAGCTGGAGCTAGCGTGGAAGATGAGTGGTGGTGATCTCTCCACTTTCTAATGGCATCTG
Source organism: Calamaria suluensis (assembly GCA_032468135.1). NCBI lineage: Eukaryota > Metazoa > Chordata > Lepidosauria > Squamata > Calamariidae > Calamaria > Calamaria suluensis. The sequence goes on along the minus strand of JANHFP010000408.1, from coordinate 110,939 downwards.
CCCATTAATAAGGTAATCTTCACTTGTGTATCTGGCCTAGAACAATTACTTTTTAATTTTGTGAGACAATTCTGATTTCCATTCTTTAAAATGGAGGAGGATTTGGGTGAAGAGGGAGGCAAGAAATAAACCAACAAGTATATAAGTTGTCTTGCCATATTGTAACAGCGTCCTCTGAAGTATTAAATTATCTAGGCATATGGGCCCTTGCCAGATCCCTAGACAAGGAAAGCTCAGATCACTGATTGAATTAAGCCAGAAAGGTGTTGTTCTGAAACATGCTTAATTGTAAACCATGGATAGCAGAATGTACAAGCCAAAACAGTTTTAATGACGTAACAAATTACAGATAAGCTAATAATTAGGCGTTGCGTTGAATACTGTAAAACCTTTAGCCCTGAGAATTAAGCTGAAACAGAACTAGTCCTAGCAGAGTGAGAAATGTTGAAGTCAAAATTTTGGCGTGCTTAATTCAAAGACATGGGACACAGTGGCTGAGCGGGTAAGACAGCTGAGCTTGTCGATCGGAAGGTCGGCAGTTCAGCGGTTTGAATCCCTAGTGCCGTGTAATGGGGTGAGCTCCCCATTACTTGTCCCAGCTTCTGCCAACCTAGTGGTTTCGAAAGCACGTAAAAATGCAAGTAGAAAAAATAGGGACCAACTTTGGTGGGAAGGTAACAGCGTTCCGTGCACCTTTGGTGTTTAGTCAATGCGGCCACATGACCATGGAGACGTCTTCGGACAGCGCTGGCTCTTTGGCTTTGAAACGGAGATAAGCAATGGCCCCTAGAGTTGGAAATGACTAACATATATCTGTGAGGGAAACCTTTACCTTTTACCCACCTTTGTACTATAACATTTTATCTGTCATGAAAGCATACAATAACTATTTTGTTGACTTCCTATTCATTTACCATTTGCATATATTTATAAAACTTTACAAAACCCAATGAACTGTCCAGAACAAAGTATATGCATGAGTGATTTTGTCCACAGGATTTGTCCACTAGAGCTCATTACCATATTTTGAGCATCATATCTCAACCTTGGATAATGTGTACATCCTTCCTAACAAAGTATGTAAATGTTCAACAGACATTAAATACTTTTTTTCTTGAATTAATTATAATTTTAGATCCCTGTAAAGAAAACCTAGTTGCCAAAATTTGTGGCTATTTTGTGTGTTCCAATTTCATATTTCACTATTCTTGTGAAATTGGTGTCTTAGCAGGTGAAGCTGAATTCATGGAAGACAATTTTGAATATGAGACCAAAAACTACAATGAGCCTCTAGTTCAGAAACTAGCCAGTTTCTTGTTCTTGTGCTACTTGGCCCTTGCAAAACAGCCAATTTTCTGGACAGCATGTGTACAGACTATTGTATGTATGTACACATATACACATACAATATGTATACTGTATGCATAGTACACAGTATACTATGAATTCTGTAGGGTAGTCCTGGATTTCACACAAGGCACTAAGACATCAATTCCACAAGTTCTAATTCAATAAGAAGTTTTATATGATTTCTTTTGGATATACAACTTCTAGCATCTCTGCTGTTAAGTAAAGGAAATCAGACTAATGGAATATATAGTCACAAGGGTCACATCAGGAAGTTAATTCTGAATAGTGTTGCTCTGCACAGTGTCAAATGGGAGCTATTGCACTCACATCTGATCGGTGAATTTATCATAGCTGTTACAGGAAAAGGAAGCTGGATTAATAGAGATTTAGTTTGAGGCAGCAAATCTTTATGGTGTTAAACTGTTAAGGGAGAGAAGTGTAATGGAGTAAGGTAGAGGAGCCCAATAATAAGATTTGGCATAGATGTTATGAGCTAAGCATAATTGAGCCAAAACATTTGAAATCACATTGTGAAAGTTAAAGGGAGCAACTTTTGACAAGGGAAAAAGAGATGGAGAAAAATGAAATTTTTCTTTCTTTTTTTTGAGGGTGGAGAGATGGATGATTTTACTTTTGATTGTCTTTGCCCACAGGTTTACCCGGGTTTTTAATGCAAAGAATTAAACAGGTTTAATTCTTTGCATAGAAATGTACAGATCAGGAAAAACAATGTGAAGAAGGCTTATAACTCTGCTCAACATTGTATACAATATATCTGGGATTCTTATTTTTAATTGAGAAAAAATGCCTATAAGCTTTAAAATCTGCAATATACTATGAAAAATGATTATGTACCATAATGTATTTGTGAATTTCTGTACTGTACTGTATAATTTTATTAGCAAAACTGGGAATTGGTGTGTATGCACACTACTTAATATATTTTATTTTTTAAATTATGTTAGTAATTTTGAATGTATTTAAAATTTATTTAAAACATAGCCTAATTCTTATTTTTAATCTTTTGAACACTCTGGATAGAAGTGCAAAAAATAAAATATTAATAATTATGATACTGTAAAGATAACAATGTATTGTATAGGGATGTACTGTATATTTAATTATAGCTTAATGGTATCATATGGTAACAAGTGGTGGGTTGCTACTGGTTCGCTTCACATCTTCCGAAACAGTGGTAGTGGTAGTGGGAGGTTCTACCTACCCACCCGCATGTGAACCGGTAGCGAAGGTAAGTGGAACCACCCCTGATGTTAATGATAATTAACTAATAATCTAGATTAGGGTTTTTCCAGTAATAATGGCTTTCATGATACAACCAAAAAGTTCATTGTTGAGTTGGGGGTTTGATAATATTTCCCTATTTATAATCCATCTATATAGCCACTGTCACAAACCAACTTTTTCTGAACAATATTTCTTACAGATTTCAGGAGGCCAACTATGAATAAAGTAGTGAAGTTATAAATTTCAAATCTGCTATTAACTATGAAGGTTGGATCCAAATAAAGAAAAATTCTTGGATCTGATTTATAAAGAAATATTTCATGAAAGCAGAAATTGCACTTTGCAAATGATGAAAGGGAAACCAACAATTCTAAGTTACCTAAATTATCTATACTTAGATAGACAAGACAATAGATAAGCAAATTAGCTAAAAGACTGATAGAGAGTGGGAGAGGCTCTTTAACATGCCAATTATTAACTCAATATATTGTTACGGCTTCCAAGCTATTAAGGTCTTCTGTGTCAATGTGTACTTGGGGACTGTTTAATATGCAGATGGATGACATGACAGGCTGCAACTACTATTGTCTATCATGTCAGTTCAAATATGTCCGTACATATGTCGTACTCTTGTCATATGTTGTGCATGCATAACTTTTTAGGAAATAACAAAGTGCCAACATTTATGGATTTATTTTCTCCCAAGATGAGTTCTTTTCAAAGCTCTTGAATGCTTAGTGGAGCTAAAAAGTAATTCTAGGCTTCTGATGAATGTTCTGAAATAACAGTAAATTTATACCTGTATGTAAAGAAGAAACCAAAACATTAGGTTGGAAGACTGCATAGGATTGATTTATGTGAAAAGTATTAACTCCTGTTTTCCACCTACATATTTATCTAGCAGTAATTAAATAAGTCTACATACCTAAGAAAACTAACTAACACAAAATTAAAAACATAATTTTTGAAAAAATACAAAATGGGATACCTCTGATAACATGCCAATAATATGTGATATCAGCTACTTTTCTTTATTATGCTAAAATAAGCAAATTGAGAAGAAAACTTGATTCATTACTTTGGTGTTTATTAAAAGAGGCAGAATTCTTCCAGTTGGTATAGCAATATGGAGTACCTAAGTGAAGAAAATCAGCGTTAATTTTAAGAAAAGTATTTTTTATTTTAAAAAATGGATGCTTCTAATCTGAGCGCTTTAGGTTCTTTCTTCATACTTTTCTTCATAATATATTGCATCTGCATGTAGCTACTTTTTTATTTCCTTCCCATCTTTTCTTCCAATCCTTTTCTGACTGAAGAATGAAAATAGATATGGAGAATTTCAAAAGATCACTTTGTCAAAAAGTGTGAAATTCAACCTCACATACTATTATTGTTCTCTATTTTTTTCCCATCTACTGAGAAGTTACGCAATGAATGTGATGGGAAATCTACTGGACCTACATTAGTTTGATTTGCTACTGTTGCCACTTTGTTTCAGTTTTAACCAATCCGAAATCTTAATATATTCTCAATAGGAAAACAGAGGCAGAGTGATTACCTCTCCCTCCCATTTCAGAGTGATCATGGTGTTTCTCTAACAATAAAACCTGAATATTTTAAGGTTTGGGGATCTTTTTATGGGAATTAAATTTCCTGGGTCCACTATTGTGCCCTTTCTATCTCCATCATGCAGGTTACAGCACAAGACCAGGTCTTTTGAGGTCTAAAGGCTTTGTTATCTATTTTTATTTGTTTTGCAGCTACAGTGTAATTGTTAAAAACAGGATTAGGGTTGTTTTGCCTTGTAATTTTATTATTCATAATTCTTTTTGGAGTCTTCTTTTAACTGGAAATAGATTATATATTGATCAATTGCTATTAAAGGTGATCCTATGAGATGCCTTTAGGAATAGTAATATAAAAAATGAGACAAAATGACATGTAAAAACACACAGACACAGACAGACACACACTAATGGTTCAGTGAATAAATGAACAGATAAATACACTGAATAAAAAAGCACCATTAATGGTGAAAAGTATGCTCTGCGCTTTCTACTTTCTTTTTACATTAGATGTTCACAGAACTTCAGATGCACCATAAAAATATGTACATTCAAATCAACTACCACCAATAATAAGGAAATATTTGCATAAACTGGTATTAGTCCTTCCTGTTCCCTCCTAGTTTTATTTGACCCAGTTCAAAAAAGACAATAGTAATAATTTAGTAAAAACAGGAAATGATTTAGAAAAGAGTTACATATTAAGGTTTTATTGCTTCAAAACAGGAATCGCATATGTTTATTAGACAAAAAAAGGAGAGAAAATATTTAAGGACATCATTGTTGGTTTTACTCTAAAAGCAGTCTAATTGATTTCAAGAAGGCAGGACCTCTAGTGACTTCAAGCTTGTAGGATCATCCAACCATTGTGCAAAAATAGGAATAATAATTAAAGACTATGTGGTTATGTGAAGAGGTAAATCACTATGGGGAACAGGACAAAAATCATTACATTTAAATTGTTAAAAACATTTACATGAAATATTTCAAGTGGGATAAAGCATTTTCTTATAAAGTGTTTTGAGGGTTTTTCTGAATAAACAGATCATTTATTGGAAACAATAATGGAACTAGATGGAGTATTTCTAAATTCTCATTCTAGACTTTAACATGTTTCTTCAGCTATTTGTGTTCGTTTCCAGTGTTTCTAGTATATGATGATGATTTAAATGTAACTCAGGGATTTTTTTTTAAAAAAAGTACCTAACTTAGAAAAATGGGACAAACAATCTTGATAAAATAATATAAAATGTATGAGGATTAGATTGGATTGAATAATTATTTGTGCAATCCTTTCCAATTGGCAAATTCTGTTTTAGGGAAGGTAAATACAACATTCAGTCTATAGAGTTTTGGCAAAAGAGTAAATATTATCCACAACTGTTTCCTGCCTGTTTCTGCTCATGTGAATTATTTTGAAGTGTCTCTAGAAGCACAGAATGTTAAGATTAGTGCCAAACTACCTAGATGGTGATATGTTGTACAGCGTTGGCATTTATTTGATGAAACAGATAAATACCATTACCAGGGATAAGTGTAAATGGCAAATGGTTATTTCTCTTACAATCATTTATAAAGTAGGTTAATTGTATGCTTTACTGTTCTAACTGTGCATGATGCATTTGTGAATCCTTAGGAGGTTGGATCAGACATAAATATGTGAATAGTCTTCCATGAGTTTAAAGGAATATGAAAGCTTTTGATTTTCTAAGCCCATGTCTAAACTTTGTTTTAGCTTAAATCCAGGAGACTTTGTGGGTCAACATGATAGATGAAGATTTTTTTAAATTAAAAAATGACTAATACATTGTTGGATTTATTTATTTATTTATTTGTTAGATTTATATACCGCCCCTCTCCTCACGGACTCGGGGCGGTGTACAGCCAAAAA
>JANHFP010000408.1:91138-103744 GCA_032468135.1 Calamaria suluensis | reverse complement strand
GAGGCGGCCTCCAGCCTGGGGAAGACCCGGGGGGGGGGGGAGCCCATTTTTCACTCTCCCCAGGCTCCACAGCCTTTCTAGGGAGGGTGGGATGAACTGAATTATGGATGTGGGCACCCGGACGTGCAACCCTCCCGGGCACTCCCCACTTTTGGCACGCGATGGCAAAAAGGTTTGCCATCACTGCTTTAGATGCTTATTTATGACACCAGCCTCTATGAATTGTAAACCAGTTTGACTTAGCAAGCTGCATGAACTCAGACAATGAGGGTTGCTTAAATAAGCAAATTATGCCTTAATTATGCCTTGCTTGTGTGCAAAACCATCACTGTATTAACACAATTAACATGCGTTAATCCAATCATATCTTGTTTAATACTGAATCTACATAAAACCTAGAGCCATTGTTTACAAATTCACAGTTCAAATAATGTACCAATCCCAAACCATCAATAAACCTGAAGGAATAAACTGTGTTAACCCAGTTAGAAATTCTCATGATAGAAGACAGTCAGGTGCTTGAGCCTCATAGTGCCTCCACAGGGACTAAAAATGATTGTGCCTTTAACTCACTGCCAACTATCCTGAGATTTGTTACACCGGCTGAACAAGACAAGATTACCAGAGCAGAGAAAAGAGAGAAATTGAAAATTTCATGTTTCTTTCAAAATTACTCATGTAAATAATCCCTCAGAACAAGGAAGGGGGTTTCTGAGTCAAAACAAAAAATGATTTTGGAAGAAGCTTGACATTTAGAGGAATATTCAACAATTGAACCATTTTCCAATCTCACTGCCCAAACTGTAGAACGTGAAGCTGAAGCAAACATGTTTGTAGAACATTAAGTTAAGTGTGCCTATTGTGTTTTCTCCTGAGACCTGTGCCTGAAGCACTTCCGGTGGCAACCAAGATTGTAGAAACCAGCAGGATCCAAATTTCATTTCCTAATCAATCTATCCATCAAATAAATGCACTTCGTGAATGTAAAAAAAAATGTCACCCAATAAAGTTTTAGGCCAAAATTAATCGCTTCATCTCTCATTCATGTAATATTTGGTCTGATTTGCTCTGTTACATATGCAGAACTCAAGCATGAAAGGTAAAATGATTGATTTTTATGTTGCAATAAATAAACAGGCAAAATAATAGCAAACCCTTTTTTTCAGATAGTGAAAGTTTGCACAAGTTTATAGTGCTTTCTAGGTGCTTTCTAAACACCTGCCCACCCGAGTTAAAATATATTCAGGTTGACAGTAATAAATTATGATTTCTCTGTACTATTAAGATCAGAATGCCATTTACACTATATAGATCAACAAATAGATATTTACCTGTTTAACTCCAGTTACCATTCCCACATAGCCAGCAAAATTTGCAGATTTAAATACTGTTTTATTGTTTTTCTGAAAATCCAATGATACCATCAATGGCTTCAGCTTTTGCGTCGTATACCAGGAACTATTTTTTATATCCCACCTACATGGGACAAAGAAAATTAAATATAAGAAATAAATATATATTCAAAACTGAATTGAGTCCTTTTTGTCAGGTTCATTCAATAGAAAAACCTAATTATTTAGTAATCTAAATAGCTGCTCACTTAAAAAGGACTATATAACATCTGAGTTTCACCTTTTGGTGAAAGCTATGAAAATTGGAGTTTTCTTCTCTCTGGTCAAAACTACACCTCAAGATCTAGATCAGTCAATATTTGCTGGCTTCACTCAGTGTTTTCTCATGAGAACCAGGGATATTGTATCAACTCTACTCAATCTTCACAATAGATTTATGTCTAAATCTTAATTTGGAAATATCACAGAAGAAGAATCTTTCTTCTAAAGTTCCTTGATCCATAAACAGTGCATTCATAGTTACTCGTAGAGGACCAGGGTTTCTACAATTTTCTCCTATCTGAAGTTTAAATGATTGGTTTACATAACCAATTATATTCATGCCTGAATTAGGACTTGAACCTACATCTCCTTAGTCTTAATATTTCACTCTAAGCATCATCTTTGAGCTAACTGTCTAACCATCATATTTTGAATGGGCTTATATCGATATAATATATTCAACAACTTGTCTAGTTTGTCAAAAACTACTATATAGAACAGTATGTATGTCATTTTCTTTTCTCTACTAGTCAGGTGTAACATCTGTCTTAATAGTTAATGGAAAAGTTTGCATAAATTGTCAGTTTCCTCATCCATTCGTCTTGTTTTTCATTAACACCTGAACTCCAAGCACTAAATCTTAAAATTCTATGCTGTGTATAACATAAATTTTTTGCTAGCTCTATTAAGAAAGATCAGGACTCCCTAGTACCCTGTCAATTATTAACATCAAAACATAACCTGACTGTGTGGTCTTATCCCAAACCCTCAAAACTTTAACTTAAGACTGTTTACTGTTGACCTCACCCCATTCCTAAGAGGTCTGTAAGGGGTGTGCATAAGAGCACCAGAGTACCTACCATCCCTGTTCCCTTTAATTGTATTCATTTTATGTATTCAATTCATCTTATACTTATATTATCTAACATGTAATCAACAAAAAATAATTAAATAAAACAGGATGACAATGCATTACAGATTTAAAAAAAACAACACAAAATGAACATATGCAGACAAGAAATACTGTAAACACTATGGTGGCCTTCCAGTTTTATACCCAGCGTTAAGTAGATGTATAAATTGATTCCGCTTGCTTCTAACATCCTTGAAATTGCAAATATTTACACTTATATTTTTGCGATCAGATATCAAATTCTAGGTACTTTGTAGGGTCTAAAATACAAACTAACCCTCAATTCCAGTTCATATGTAAATGGAAGGTTTAATATGCATTGTCAAGTAATCTAAATAAGACACAGCCTTAATGAAAAATGGAACAATAACTATGCTGAAGACACAAATAATACTAACATTTAGAAAAAAGTATAATAATCTTGCAGCTATTACATACCCAAGAAACAGTCCAAAATCAAGATTTCTAGCATGGTATAGCTTTCCTGATTGAAAAGGAAAACAAAGCAAAACAAATTTGAAGAGAAAAGATGTTTAATCATTATTTATTTATTCAATTTTGATGGCCAGTAATTTCCATAAATGATTGTGGGGGCAGCAAACAATATTATAAAGTAAGTTAAAAACAAATTCTCCTCATAAATAAAATAAAATAAAATACATAGCTGCTGAGGGAAATATCACTATTGATGGTTACTACACAACCAAGAGATGAGGCCCTTTACACCCTTTGGGCCCTAGGCCTGGGCACAGTACCAGGCCTTATTGTCTTAGTACAGGTTGTAATTATCAAATTACAACTATCCATTTAGTGAATGTCTGAAGTTACAATGGCACTGAAATAAGTATGGTGCCTTTTGCAAATGACTGGTTGTGATTTAGACAATGATGAAGGTGTTTCAATAGCTATGCATTGCCTACCTGTTTTGTCTTCAGCTATTATGGATGTGCACACCGTAAAGATCTCATAGAAGATGTTGAACAGAACAACATCACCTACATAGTGGGAGATCAGAAGCAGAGATTATTAAATTGTCAAAAAAATACATAGACAATGTGTACAAACCAAAGCAAGAAATATGTCAACACTAATCCCAGGTGACTCTAAACTACATGTAGCATAATAATAGCAAAAAAATTGACTTATAATGTCAAAAATGTTGAAAAGGCACATGAGAAATCTGTGTTACTCCTTTCTCTTATCTGGAGAATAATTAGAAGCTAGATAAGATGCTATCTCACAGGGTATTTAGCTGCCTCTAAAAATAATGCATATATATATATACACTTTCTTATCTGCTGTTAAGTCTAATTTGCATTTGTTCATAAATTGTCTAGCATGCCTTTCTGAATTATATAAGACCCAATTTTGCAATTTCTGAAAAACAAAGAAAAATGTTTTAGGATAAAGGAGATCAGATATACCAAGACAGGACATTAAATCTTGCTTCAAATCTTGCTTCTTGCATGAAAATTACAGAAAGTATAATGCACACTTGAGATTCCACTCTGTGTTTGTTGACTAACATTTAATGGAAGTAATTAATGGATTTAGCATGTCTTCTGTTGAATTAATTACCTGGTTTTATGCCTATTTTCTAGTACATGCAGATTGTACACCTAGGCACTGAAGTTCCATGCCCTTACTGGAATCTTCGCTTAGACCTTCAGCTAATGGAATAGTTAAAATGAGGCAATAAAAGAGCTATATTTTGAAAGTCAAATATTACAGGAATATGGAACTTACCTAAAGGAGCATCAACAGTAGAAGCAATGCCTTGTATTTCTTCATTGAAAGGATAGGGAAGGGTAGAGCACAACCAACCCTAAAAGGAAACCATGAATTTGTTAGATTTGGCAAATTATAACGCAGTATACTTACTCACTGGAGAAGAACCTAATGCTAGGAAAGATTGAGGGTAAAAGGGGACGAGAGAACGAGGTGGCTGGATGGAGTCACTGAAGCAGTAGGAGTGAGCTTAGGTGGACTCCAGAAGATGGTGGAGGACAGGATGGCCTGGAGGAACTTTGTCCATGGGGTCGTGATGGGTCGGATACGACTTTGCAACTAACAACAACATTTTAAAAAATGTAAACTTTATTTTTAAGCACTAATTATTTCACTCAGGATAAAATGCAGTAGACAACTTATGGCTCCTGAACATCTTTTTCTGCAGCTGCTATTGTACTGATAAAATTACACATGTCTTTCCCCACAGGTTCAAGCAAGAAATATAAACATTGTATTCTAGGCTAAAATACATTTAACACAAAGCAATGATTCCCTCCTCAATCCACTCTCCAAACATTACAAAAAATAATATCCCTTGTCATATTTGTAATCTTCTACCACTCTAATCAGTGATGGGTTGTTCTCGGTTCAGACCAGTTTGCGCGATCTGGTAGCACTGACTGGATGACATCACCAAACCGGTTCTTACCATCTGTGAGCTGGCCCCTCCCACGCGCTCTGGCGCGATTTTTAATTTTTTTCCCCAGCTGCTGAATTGGCGCCTAGCATCTCCTAAATGGTTCTGAGTATGCATAGAGCGCACAGGCAGCGTGCAAGCTGCCTGCGGGCTCTACTGTGCATACATGGAGCGCGTATTTGATGTGCGTGCTCAAATGCACATGCAAGTAGAGAACATTCAGTGCACGCTCGTGCGAAGCACGCACATCGATCGAGCGTGAAGAGAGTAAGTACAACCCACCCCTGACTCTAATGTACTTCTGCCTGTTTACTGCAGCCTTTGGATCATTTTGAAAGTTAAGCACAACTGCCATCCATGGAAAGATAGCCTAGGTGAGAGAATCCAGTAAGAGGACATTAATGTCCACTGAATGACATTAACATTTTTCAGGTATACAATGTTTATGGAATGTGCAAAAATATTTTCAGTTATTACATCTATCTTCCTGTTCCCTCTGCAAAAAACCCTCTTTTTGGAGTACATCATAATGTACAATTCATCAATGGAATTGTCCATAAATAAGTTTCAGTTTTGTGCCTTAATTAGAAAAAGATCCACTTTGTTGTTATAGAACATGGCCAGACTATTCTGTCTGGCTACTCTAGGTTGGGCCAATGAATAATGGAACCTGGTACCACTATTGTTACTTGGTATAATGCACCAATAGATAATCAGACTGGATTGTTCCTTATGTTCCAAGCAAGAGTTAGCAAATTTGGGGGGATAATGAGACTTGTACTCTGATACAGTATGGAAAATCTACTGTGCTAATGAAAAATCAATAGATTTCTTGAGAAAGTAGCTTTATTTTGGGATGAAGAGACACTATACTTACTGGTTGAGATTATATTCTTTAACAGTAGGTCATATATATAATTATTAATGTTTCCATCTACTGGTAATGGTCTTTCGTCAATAAGTAGTAGCTAGAATGTTACACTTGGCTTAATTTCTTCCCCAAACTGAACATAGAAAATATACTCACTATTTTTGACTCCAAAGATGCTACAAATTTCGCATTATGGATGAATGTCAATATAATATCTTTAACAACCTTCATTACAAGCATTAACTATAAGAGTGTGAGAAAAGACAAGAGATTAACCTAGGCTAGCAGAATGGAATGCAAGATCTAATTAAATGGGAATAAAACTTTAAAAACAAGTGCAATAAATAATGTACAACCATTTACAAAACTGCTGATCTAGTCTTACATAGAGGCACTTTGAACCTTCATTTTGGGTAAGTAAAAAAGCTTTGAAGTGGGAATCTATTTACTCCTTCTCTGCCTCATTTCAACCTGGAAAGTGACAGTGAGGGTGCAAGGGCAGATGTAGGAAGGCTGCTACCTGCTCATACTTACTCTTTTGTCACGTTGTGGTGAGGCCAACTTTAGAAACTTATTCCCATTTGCAGACTGTCATTCTGCAAAACCAACTACTCAGGAAATTCATTGGGATTCCAGTTACATATGTGATGTTACTCTGGATAACTGAGGAAAACAGACTCCCTTATAACTGTTCCGACTGGATGAATATCTCACTAATCCCTGTGCTTTTTCCCTTAAACTGTCTACTGTAATTAGACAGTTAAACTGTAATTCAAATTAATTAAGTCATAGCTCTCTCAGAGAAGACAAAGATACTTTATTCTTTCTGCTATGATCCTTACCTCATTTTTTTTGTCACGTACCACCTCTACCCATCTCTCACTTGGTGGTAGGTCAAGATTTATGACATATTCAGGAATTGTTCCTTTATACCTGAAAAACAGTGAATTTCCATACATTTCTGAATGAAACTGCTACTTACAAACTGCTCATTTCCAACCTATTATTTCGTACACTCTTGTAGTTATTTTAGCTGTCTACCAATATTTAAGACAGGTGCATCTTATATGAAACTTGTAATTATTTACCTAATATTTATTGAAACAGGCACATATTGTTTTCTGTCTTACCAGATAAACTTTTTATTTCTAGATTAACAAGAACGATTCTCTAATCCCACCATCATATGTTTTCCATGTGGTCATGTCTGATTTTTTTAACCCTTTCTTAGAGTGTCTAAGTGAATCGCCAGAGTTATTAAGTGAATCCATTGTCCACAAAGGACATTTTTTGCCAGAAACCGAAAATAACCATCAGTTTCTGGCCCAAACCATTGTAAGTTATGGACATTGCCACAGGACTGTTTGCAAACAGCCACAAACACATGCTGGTCTCCAAGAATCCAAAACATGATAACATGATTTGTGGGGAAGGGAGGGGAAGAGCGGAACTGTTGGAACATCAAACAGTTGCTGAATCATAAATCAAGGACTACCTTTATCTGGTACGTTTATTATACAATACAAGATGATCCTCATTTTTTGTAATATAATTTTGTCCAAACAATTCAAAATTCCTGTCTAATTAAACCAGGTTCTTTTTGCATCTGCAAATATCAGAAGAACTGTTAGAAAGTTACATACGTTGGTCCTTCTGGAGGATATTCATGTATCTTGCATTCTTCAGCAAACTGGAAATAAAATAAAATCCTTTTTAAGAAGCTGCTTTTTATATAGGTGAAATGCAAAACATTTACAGAGTCTTTGCACTTTCTCCTATTGTAATAGGAAAAAAGGAAGTGAAGGCTCAATCCTACACACAGTGCAGGAATTAAGTCATATAGCCATCAGCGTATTTTACTTTGTGTCGCAAAACTGGCATAAGCCTTTAAATACAGCAATGCTTACTATATTGGAAGCTATAAAGTTGCGAAGCTTTTTACTGTACAATACCCCTGAAAGAATCTTGTTTTCTCTTCTGTGGGAAAAGAAAATCAACCCTGAGCATCTTGCCTCTGTAGGCTAAACAAACCTGAAAAAGCAGTGAAGTATAACTTTCTATGCAACTCAGTGTTAAATAGTAGTGTAGTAATCTTTCCATTCCATAATACAATTCAATGATATTCATTAGCAGAAATGCAAAAAATTAATTTGTGATGCTGCACCCAAGAATATATTAGGATGGGAATTTTACAATGTTGAGAAACTCTAGGCATTTAACATGGCAGGGTAACATACACATTTATTAAAAAGAGTATGAAGCAGTAATTGCTTCAAAATTGCAGGAGTAACAACACAAAAAGGGGGAAAAAAATCAGAACTGGAGATAGTGGTACAGTAAAACGTGCATCTGTAAAGTAGCATTTATTTTGGGTCAAGAAATGCCCCAGTTGTTTTCCTCCCCTCTCATTTCCAACAGGTATGGCTTACAAGGGATCCAGTCAAAAAATCGGCATGCATAGTTCTTGTCATTTGTGGGGACCTTGTCTTCGACCTTCATGGACTGTGATGATGATGAAGATAGAGCTATGTCTGCAGCCATACCACCTTTAGCTTTTGCAGCAAACAATAGGAAAGAGAGGGCCTTGGAAAGAAAGTCTACTTTAGTCTACTTTATGTTCTCACACATCTCCTACAATGGGCTGACAGAAACTAGATTACATCTATGGAATGGGGTTTGGCATCTATTTTATAAAAGACAAGCAATTTGTAGCAGGGACATCTCTAATTGTATATCATTCTATATATGGCTCATGTATCTTTTATATATCATTCCTTACAGGTAAGCAAAACTCTATTATATTTATTCAGGAAATTCAGTATTAATGAATATAAAACAGAAAGAAGGGCCAGGTAAGCAAGCAACAGGCAGATAAAGTAATATCCTAAGTATGTTGGAATATATTTGTTCCAAAAAAAAGCATCTCAAATAAGAACATACAAGGAAATAAATTATAAATCAAGGTAGTTTCATATTTCTAAAATATACAGTGAGAATGCAGCAATATCAAAGATGCATCCAAAAAAGCACAAACTCATTACATCTCAGATTCTTCCTGTTCCTATTTTTTATATATGTCTGTCTGTGTGTGTGTAATTGTGGAGATACTTGGTCGCCCAATTATTAAGGCCTCCCTTAATTTTAAATATTAGCAGAAAAACAATTAACCAATATATATACCAATATATCCTGATCTGTGGATAACAGGAAATAAAATTAGAAAAATTGCAGTTGCATATTCCTGAAAATAAGCACATGGAGTACCATAATGTATCCCCACATGAGCCATTAATGTTGCTATTTCAAGATAAAATGTTGCTGTCAGAACTGTTCTGACAATATTACCAGAAAGATAAAAGAAACAGGAATTTTATAAACCATATATGAATTAAAAAAAATAATAATTATATATATGTATGTAAATATATATGTATATATATGTAAATATATATGACTGTGAAAATCTACGAAAACATATATATATATATATATATATATATATATTCAAATAATGTACATCTTTGTTCTTGTATGGGCTACAAGGAAAATAGCTCAGGAAAACTTTAGAAACAAAATAAGGCTAAAAATAAATGCTTAAATGCATTAGGGAATGGGACTTCCGCTTCCGATAGTGCCGTGATCGGTCGCAACGAAACTTCGCTGCGCCGGCCCGATGCTCCGGAGGGCCCCCAAAGGGGCACAGGAGGGCTCTCAGAGCCCTCCTGCCGCACGGGCGGATTCTGGGTGCCCCCCAAGGTGAGGTTGCTCACGGGGGGCCAGTTCCCAGTTCGCCCCAGGCTCCGGAGGTTGCGGAGGCGCCTGACGTTCCCTGTCATGGCGCCGCAGCGGTGAGCCGGGAAGTGAACAACGAGTGAGTGGAGCGAGAGGTGAGAAGAATCTACCTACCTTCTTATGGCAAGTGTGGAGGGGATCTGAACTTGATCCTGGACTATGGACTTGTGCATTCTGCTGGCAGAGGAGTAAGAGCAGAGGGAGGAGGGAGAGGGGGGTTGCTTCCGCCCCCTGCCTCGGACTGCTCATGAAGCTGTGATTGGCGTTTTTCTTCTGCCTGGCTTGGGAGCTGGATTTGGATGTCTGATTTTGGGACTTAGAGATTGGAATGTTTGGAATTGAAGTTATGCTGATAGAAAAGAGCACGGTGCTGTTTGTATCCTGCCTGACTCCAGAGAGGGAAATTGTGACTTTCTAGCTTCCTGCTTCTTTATTTACAATCGGGCTTCATTTCCTGTCTTTGTTCCTGGCGAGAGTCCTGGTCTACAGCTGTTTGGGAATTGTTTGATGATTTTATCATTTCTGTCATTCTGACTTTCCCCTGGAAACCTGTTGGAAGGAGACTAATTTGTGCTGCCTGCTGTGCTATTGGACAACTATTTGGGTTTTACTGAAGATGCCGAAAAAACAAAAAACCACAGCTGACAAGCCTGCATCAGATTCTACAACAGCCTCATTGAGCTCCAGTGTTCAAACAACATTAAATTTTCCAGCTTACCAACAACGAGGAGCAAAAGGAGGCGTGATGGAAGTTAATAAAATTGCAGAAATGTTTCAGAAATTACAATTGGGACAAGAAAATATGCAAACTATGCAAAAAAAATTAAACAAGAGATTGCTGACCTACAAGAAGAAATCAAGAAGGACTTTACAGCTATCAGGACTGACATAACAAGAGTGCAGCAGACAGCAGATGACAACAAGAAGAGGGTAGAGGGTTTGGAGGGGGGAATGAAGGATGTTCAGAATTGTAAAAAAGATATGGAATGTACAATTTTAAAATTTGAATTGGATCGTACTTCTTATTATTTGAGATTTCAGAATATTGAGGAAGTAGAGGGGGAAGATTTAAAAAGTTTAATGTGTACAATTTTGTCTGAATTTATTGGGAGGGAAAAAGAACGTATGTACTGGGACATTGATCAAGTATATAGAGTGAATTCTAATTATGCTAAAATCCATAATGTTCCCTGGGAAATACATGTGAAATTTTTAAAAATTGAAACAAGAGATGAAATTCTCAGAGCTCAAAGAACCGGGACACTGAAATAGAGGGACAAAGAGATTAATATTCTGAAGCAGATCCCAAGGAAGATACGTAATATAAGACAAAAAATATTTCTTTTTATCTAACAAGTTGTATCTGAAAAAGATTGTGTTTAGATGGATGATGCCTGAAGGATTATTGATCTTCTGGGAGGGGGGAAGAACAAGAATTAATTTAGTTGGAGAGGCGGAAGCCTTTCTTAAAGAACACAAGAACCTTCTGGAAGAGGGAAAACAAGGAGCAGTGGGGGGTGAGGAAGAAGCCAGAACCTCTTCAGGGGTGGGGGAGAGCGGCACTGTGGAATTTAAGATCACAAAATAAAAAATGAATACTTTTACAGAAATATGAAATAATCCAGGTCCCTGGTGTGTAGAAGTTAAAATGTTAATATATATGCCTAGCATTGAGCTTTATTATAAAAATGAATCTTTGACATGAGTTTTGCCTAAGAAGGAAAAATTTAGTATATTTTGTGCACTTGGAAAATGTAATTTACTTTTTTCTTTTTTTACTAATTTATATAAGAGAAATCTCATACTCACTTTGTTGTAACATAATTTTATATTTCCGTTTACCCTACCCCAACCAAAATATTGTAAAACCAAATAAAACTTTTTTGGACAAAAAAACCCAGCATCATCCTTTCTAAGATTGGATATCATAATGTTGTCCACTTTATATTTAATTTTGATCCCATTTTTTCACCCTTTCTCTTGACTTTCATTGCTAGAGTTTTAGAAATCAGAGTTGCATCATCAACATAGAAAAAGTTATAGATGTTTCTTCCTCTCATTTTAAAACCATGGTCATGTCCTTGCAATCCAATTTCTCTCAATATATATTCTTGCACATAGATTGAATAGCTTGACATGATCAATTCAATCAAAGACCTTCCTATAATCAATAAAACATCTACTAAGTCCTTTTGATATTCTCTAGTTTTCTCAATTATTCAGAAATAATGTGGCATGTTACTCAGCTTTTTCCAAAGCTACTTTAAACATCTTCATTTCCATATAGGCTTCTAATCTGCATTGGAAAAACTGAATCCTCAATTTACAGGATTTGTAAGTTGTTTAGTGACCATTCAAAGTTACAATGGCACTGAAAAAAGTGACTTATGACCACTTTTCACTCTTATGACTTTTCACACTTATGACCATCATCCCCATGGTCACATGATCAAAATTCAGATGCTTGGCAACTGGTTCATATTTATGACCGCTGCTGTGTCCCAAGAACCTGTGATCACCTTTTGCGACCTTCGGGCAAGCAAACTCAATGAGGAAGCCAGATTCACTTAACAACTGGGCCACTAACCTACCAACAGCAGTGATTCACTTAACACCTGAGGCAAAAAAAAGGTCATAAAATGGGGAAAAATTCACATAACAAATGCCTCACTTAGTGTCATGGCTTTGTCAGAGCCTTAATCAGTGGAAGAAGATGAATCAGAACTGGAGCAGATGGAGATCGATGAGGTGGCTTCATTGGCTTGGGAAGAAAATGGGAAACTTTAGGGGATGGGGTGTTATTTTTTGTTCTCTCTCTAAAATCTTTACTTATTCTTGAGGAGTGGACTCGATGATAAAACATATGAAGAACGGTTGCAGGAACTGGGTATGTCTAGTCTTATGAAAAGAATGACCAGGGGAGACATGATAGCAGTGTTCCAATATCTCAGGGGCTGCCACAAAGAAGAGGGAGTCAGGCTATTCACCA
>JANHFP010000407.1:4724-21798 GCA_032468135.1 Calamaria suluensis | reverse complement strand
TTTAATGTAAGTTTGTTGTAAAGAAAGACCTAAAATCAACTTGAAGATGAAGATATCTACCAATAATTTAACTTGGAATGATGATTGTACATGGTATATGATACCTTATGTAACTTCTATTTTATCTTGATTTTTAACCAATTTTTGTTTTATCTTTGAAAATTTAATAAACTTTTTTCTAAAAAAAAAGATTGACTGGAAAACTCTCAACTTTCCAGACACATGTCAATCACCAGCTTAGATGCCGTGTTTATTTAATTTTCTTAATTTCAATGGGACACTGTTTTCTTCTTCAGCTGAAGGAATTTAGATGGCTAAAAGTCCTTAATGTCGCAAGCTTGTACCCTTCCTCAATTCTAAGAGGCACAATAAATATGAAAAAGCTTTTTTAAAATTTTTTGATCAAATGATTGCACAATTTTAGAAAGAGGACTAAGGTCCAGCTCTTTAACCCATTCAAATCTTATTGAGGAAAGCCAATAACAATAATCCATTTGTGACTTTAGCACTTTAGAGGTTGGCTTGAAGCCACCCAGCTTTGAATCTTCTTGAACTTTCTGTTGACCCAGATGGCAGAAGGAAAAAATCAAGAGTTTAAGACAAGACCTGACTTTGCTGACTGTGAAACCAGTGATCGGGTTTCTTTTGATATTCAGGAACAAAAGATTGTGCCTGAAGGGGGAAAAAATGAACCCAAAAGCTTCTCTCAGGCCATGTCAATCCTTTTGTCATTTTTATTTCACAGCATTATTTTGCTCCCTCGTTCCCAGCAATTATTTTACAAAAGAATAAAAGCAAACTAAGGGTAGCTAATTTGTTCAACAAGAGGCAGTAGAATAAAACCCCAGTCTTTCATTGAAAAGGGTAGCTGAAGAGGTATTGTCCTATAAATATGGATGTAAATTATGTTCATGCAGCTGGGTTTTTTTAAAAAAAAAAATTCTCAAGAATTTTTACATTTTTATTTATTATATTTATATCTAGTCTCCGTTTCTCTGAGAATTTAAAACACAAGAGAGTAAGTAGTTTATTACATCAGAGACCAGGACAAAAACACACACAAATGCAACTATTTACAAGTGTAGTAGGGTTGCCAGATGGTACACTAACTGTAGACTCGGGCACTGGCCATGCTATCAGCACTGGTCATCCTCATTTTATTCTTACAAGAGCAACTATGTGTGGTATGTTCCTATGTGTGGACCTCCATGATGTAATGGTGACTTAAAATTCATCTTTAATCCAAGTCCCTCACATTTACCACTACTCCGCAGTGGCTTAGGTAAAAAAAAACATTCTTTGGAATTATTAGAATGTTTTTATGCTGTTTGTTTGAAGAAGGTAGGTAGATGGAAGAACAGAAAAAACACATCTCAGACATTAGACTGAATGCCAGTGTCAGAGTAAGCAGAGTAAAAATTTATATGCTGTGCAGTGGTGGGTTTCACATTTTTTTACTACCATTTCTGTGGGCGTGGCTTGGTGGGTGTGGCAGGGGAAGGATACTGTAAAATCCCTCCATTTCCTCTCCACTCCTGGGGGAAGGAGACTGCAAAATCCCCATTTCCTCCAGATCAACTGGGACTTGGGAGGCAGATAATAGATGACGGAGGGGCCAGGCAGAATTTTTACTACAGGTTTCCAAACTACTCAAAATTTTTGCTACCAGTTCTCCAGAACTGGTCAGAACCTGCTGAAACCCACCTCTGATGCTATGCATCTTCCCTGATAGGGTAATTCTATCATGGGACAATCCCATCTCCTAGATAATGATGATTCTACTTACTATTACTGGACTAAAAAAATCCATAGCTCTGATACATTTCAACATTGTTCTCCTCATTTTATCCTTAATTTGTTTCAGTGCCTCTTTATACTCATGCTTGTTTCTTCTTGGATATCAAGGCTGAAATAAATGTGAAGCTGTTTCAAACCTGGTCTACAAAGGATTAGATCTGAGTAAACAAGGTTAGCTTGTTGTCAGTTAATTGGGCATGCTCCAGCTACTCAAATTATTGTCCCACAGAATCTCAGATGGAACAGTGCTTTGAAGCGTATTAATTATGCTGTTGGTTTGAGTTCAGAGCTTGGCAGTTTGGTTGTAAATGTTTTGTCACCTTTTGAGGAGGCATCATCAGTGTGCTTTGAGTTATGTTCATCTGTCAGAACACTGGCCAGTTCTGACAGACCACCACTATTCAAAGCATACTGATGATGTCTCCTCAAAAGGTGACAAAACATTTGCAACATAACTACCAAGCTCGGAGCTCAAACCAATAGCCTAACTACCAACCCGAGCTACTAATATTCAAACACAAAATAATTATTTTCATAAGACTAGATAATTAGGGCCTCTGTCCTCTTTATTAATACCATTGGCAATTCAGTAGACAGCTCTATTACAATATCTCCAAAGGGGCAGTTAAGAAGGCAGCTTGTCACCAGTCCTGACACCTTACTAACTCTTAAGAGCCTTCATATTTATAAATGGTGTGGATACTACAAACATTGTTCTGGCATTGCCTTAGTGGTTCGCCTCATTATACATTTCATTTGCTTACTTGTAGACCAGAATATGCAGCAGCCTCAAATGCACTGAGGTGTGTCGAGGTTAAGCATGCTGTAAAATATCTCAGACATGTAAATTAACTACAGGTGCCTGGAAAGAAAATATAGCACTTCAGCTCTTGCATTGCTAACTAGTGCAAGAAAAAGGCAACTCTATTTGTTAAGAGGAACAAACCCACCTGAAAAACCTCCTACGCAATAATCTGTGACTGCTGTTTCTAGTTATTTTTTTTCTCCAGAACATAAGAAGTTCAGTGTGACATACTCAGGACATTGTCATTATCACTGTCATGAATTTTACTTTAATTATTCTAAGGCCCTTTGTTGCATTTGCAACATAGGTAAAGATTTATGCAGCTTGATCATCATAGTATACAAAGAGATAGCAAAGCTAAGAAGCACAGATCTGGATAATCTTCTATATTAGGCAACAGTTTGTTTTGATCTTAAATTTGGGAGAGGATTCACAGAGGAAGATATATTCACACACGCATACATCTGAAAAATGCTCAGCAAAACACTCATAATTTAGAATTTATCTCAAAGATAAAGAATTGTCTAATTATCATCATTTGATTGTACTGAGCAAAGCTTTTCAGGAAAACTAAATGTGAGATCAAAAAATTCTATTTTTTTTCAGCTGCTTTGACAATTGTATTGTTGTACCTTCTAATGCTGTAGTAATTATATGGAAGATTTTGTTGGTTTATTTCATAAACCAACTCTAAATTTCAGTCATTAATTCCCAGCATTTTACAAGCTCTTCTGGTTGTATTTGAACTACTCTATGACCACTTAATGTGGCTATACCTATGAGTAAAACCTGCTATTCTTCTATTACTATAATATTTGACATATTTTGTTCTAGATGTTGATCTGATGTTGGAATTAAGAAACCCTGTAGAAGGTTTACATAATTATTATGCGGTACTTTTCAAATATTATGGTCATACTAGTGTCTTTCAATCCATACCTTTTACATAGCAATATCACTTACACTTATATACAGCTTCACAGTGCTTTATAGCCCTCTTTAAGCAGTTTGCATAGTCAGCATATTGGCCCCAACAATCTGAGTCCTCGTTTTACCAATCTCAGAAGGATGGAAGGCTGAGTCAACCTTCAGCAAGTGAGACTAGAACTGCTGACAGTCAACATTCAGCCGAATTAGCCTGCATTCGTGCATTCTAACCACTGTGCCACCATGGCTCCTGCTTAAAAAAAAAAACCAAAACCCAGTGTACTCTTTTTGCCATGTCTTATGATCTTCCAATTTTGCTATAGATGTTTACGAAGAGATCAGCACTCTTGTCTTTCTCTTTGCATAATAGAAATTTGTTGTTGGTTCATTTTTTATTTTCATTTTTTATGATATTTGTTGCTAGTGGTAGTATTAATCTTCCTGCTACCTTCGTAATAAATCCAATTTGAAGCCACTGCCAATTTTGTTACTCTTCACATAACCTTCAGTTTCTTTCAGATGTTGTCATGATGATGGTGATAATGATACCAGTATTAGCGTAGTTACCATTATTTAAAAGAGAGTGAGTTTGGTGCAGAGGTTAAGTCATCAGTCATAGACTGGGTGTCTATGAATTCTAGTTCTACCTCAGGCACACAGCCAGGAGGGATTAAGGCTAATCACTCTCTCCCAGAAGAAGGAAGGAAGGAAATAAAAACCTCTTTTGAGAAGCATTGCCAAGAAAACTGCAGGGACTCTTCCAGGAAATTTCTGAGAATTGGACATGATTGAACAGAATAAAAAAAAAATCCTATTCTTATAAATAATCTGGTTTTATCCTTACCATCAACTCTACTGGTTATATTCCCCTATGTAATGACAATCCCAAAGTTGTGTTCTCTTCCTTCCTTTCTTCCTTCCAAAACAAAAAGAGGGGATTCCTGCTAACTCAGCCATCAAGCAGTTTTTCCTTCAAAATCAAAAATTTTCTTCAAGGAATAGTTCCTAGATTCCTCAGTGATAACAGAAGCTGCCTGATACTTCTTAATGATGGAATAACTGTTTTGGTTTCCATCTATTTCCATCTATTTAAAAATAGATGAGTGCAACACCTCTCACTCAGATCACACATAGCTGGCATTGGTTTACAAAGAATGGTTGCAGTGAAATGTAGAGATAGAGGACTTGTTAAAAAGGCTCAAATGTCAAAACACAGAGCACCAGTTGAAGCAGGTAAAGTCAACACTGGGGTAGTGGTGGTGCATGTTTGTAACTTCATGGATGAATCATAAGTTTTTCTGAGGTCACCGAAACTTCAAACAGTTGTTAGAAGACCAGTTGAAAGTTGAGAACCGCTGATACTAGTAATCCTGCTTCCATTTTAGTTATATAATTTAGCACAACTGCTAAAGTAACTTCAGTACTCTATACATCAGAGGTGGGTTTCAGCAGGTTCTGACCAGTTCTGGAGAACTGGTAGCGGAAATTTTTAGTAGTTCGGAGAACCAGTAAATACCACCTCTGACTGACCCCAGCCCCATCTATTCTCTGCCTCCTGAATCCCAGCTGATCGGAAGTAAATGGGGATTTTGCAGTAACCTTCCCCTGGAGTGGGGAGGGAATGGAGATTTTACAGTATCCTTCCCCTGCCACTCCCACCACCCAAAGAACCGGTAGTAAAAAAAAAAGTGAACCCCACCACTGCACAGCATGCTGAGTGGGGAAATTCTGGGAGTTGAAATCCACAGATCTTAAAGTTTCCAAGCTTCAGAAACCATGGTGTAATGTAACAACTGCTTTTTCTCAGCCCAATCAAATTGGTTCAAGAGCAGCTCTGCGCTTCACCTAGCAAAGCAACAAGTCTCAGTGGGGACTGGAAGTCATTTTTAGGTTGGCACGTTATTTATTACCTCGTGCTAGAAATCCAATGTGCCTTGGAGAAGCATGTTTTCATAGGTCTCCATGGTGAAGACAAAGGGGAGCAAGGCACAGAACACCCGTGTAATTCCTCCCCCATTAATATCCTATGGGGGCTCCTTTTTTATGTGACTGAGGCCTTTCCTCAGGAGAGAAGTGAAGTTATGGCTTCCTACAGAAAAAGCAACCTGCAAATTATGCATCCCAGGAAAGCAGAACTGTTCCTAAGAAAGAAATTTCAAAATGTTACTGGTTTGTTTATTAGACTTATTTGCTGCCCATCTCACTTCCAGCTTCCTCGTTTGTTTAGGCAAGGGAACCTCTGGGATCTCTCTGACTGTTTAGGGAACACTGAAATCAGCACATCTAAAATCACAGCAGTCCGCTTTCTCTTTAAATCCACCCAACCCTGAGTAATGTAAGAGGAAAATGGCTTTTGTTGGTACAACACACAGTTGGCGGTGGACTTCTTTCTCTCCCATGAACCTCCTGAAAATTTCCCAAATATCCTACAACTCCCGAGATGCCATTGCTATCCCGAACCTGATCTTCTCTCCAAACTATTATATTTATTCCTTTTATTTATTTGATGCATTTCTATGGTGAGCTTCTGAAAGTCCGTCAAATTAAATGCAGAGTACAAAAATCCCAAAGCATTGTGAACATTAATTAACAATGAAACGGCCTGGCAAAAGAGATGTGTGAATTCTGGCTGCTCTTCTAAAGGAAAAGGGAAGGGAGGGGAGGGATATGGGGAGCTGGAGGCAGCTGAGAGGGGGCTCTCCCTTTGGCAACAGATTGACGAGCCTCTGACAGTGGGAAGTCTTCAGAAGGGCTTCTCCTGCCGATCTTAATGCTTCAGTACCTCAGGATGTGAGGAAGCTGTCCCTCAGATAATCTCCTCAAACGCAGGTCTTTCAGAAGAGGCATTGCATTAACCCTTATTTGGCATTGGTTAGCCTAGCTGCCACATTTCGCCCTTCCTGCCACATCCAGACATCAGACATAATATGCTTCTATATTATCTACTGCTTTTTTAAAAATTAAAATTCATCTTGATGCATCCACTGGTTCATAAGACCACCAGCATGCCTACTGTCCCTGTCCTAATGTTTTCTTGAATTGTATTATTTATGTAATCAATTCATGCTCATATTTATATATATATTATCTATTATGTAATTGACAAAATAAATACATAAATATAAATAAATGAATAAACCTTGGGCTGTGTGTGAGCGTGTAAAGGTTGGCTTGCTTGTGTTGTCATGAATTAGTGTTATTTTTTTTAAAAAAAAATACTTCAGGGGCTCTTCCGTTATGTGATCTTTTAAAAATTACACCCCAGCTCTGGCCTGATGAATTAAACCAGCCTATTGATGCAATGAATGGACAGATAAACTGGAAGATTACTCCATTATTGACTTTTTAAAAATCAATCTGGCCACACACCATGATAATCAGATGCCTGCCTTGGCACATATAATGAGCAGAGAATTCATCATTCGGCTTGAGATAATTTTCTGTCTTGTTAGCTGTTGCCAGCATATGGCTTCCTTAATTTGGCTAGTCACATTGACTGTGTGAAACCACCAAGCTATTTCCATATTTTTGAGGAGAAAAACAAAAGAATTTATAGCATTCTGACAATATAAGTGACATATTTATACAGATGTCACAAGTCCATGATATATTCGATGATTACGTTTATATAAGGGAAAAAATATTTGGTCAAACCCTTCTTTTTCTTTTTTCAGTCTGCCTATATTTTCTGGGAACAATTTGAATCTCCCTTTTCCCCTGAGCCTTTCCTTGATCCAAACGAGTTAGGGCTACAACACCAAGGATACCAGGCCAGTTTGACCAATGGGCTTGCAGTCTGGGAATTTGCAAAGTTTGAAAAACTGGCTAGACTGGGAAAATAATACACATCTTTAAAAAGGCAGTTGCAAACCATTACCATGATGTTGCCAGGAAGTGTCCATGACCTCACCAGGAGCTGACTTTAATTTAAAGGGGACTTTACTTAATCCAAACTAAGATTAAAACACCACTTTAGAAGGCTGAGTAGCTAATTAAAGGATTGATTACTTAATGCAATGATGACACAATGGAGAATCATGTTTAGATGTGCGGATCTTTCAGGAGGAAAGGAATGGCTCTTGAACTGATAAAGCATTTAATTACAGTTGAAACTATTGACATAACATTGCTGGGAAAGATGACTATTTAAAGCACGGGTGTCAAAGTCATGTCACGTTGCCGTCATGCGATGTTTTGTGATGTTTTCTCCTATGCATGGCCTGTGCATTACACATCCAGCCTGCGGGCCTTCGGTTTGATACCCCTGATTTAAACCAATTGTTTACAAAACCAAACCACCTTTCCAATACGCCAGCAATCATTGGTTAGTGATTTATGAGCTATCCTGCTGTTTGTACAAAGCAACTCTGGAATATATCTGGAATATATACAAGACTCTGAGAACCTTTTTAGCTGTGGGGTCCCTGATTCTCTTGGCTTGATTATTTCCTTGCAGACGTTTCATTACCCAAACTAGGTAACGTCGTCAGTGATAGCCATTAGCACAGATGATGTTAACTGGCACTAATGACACTACCTAGTTTGAGTAATGAACCATCTGCAAGGAAACAATCAAGCTCAGAGAACACCAAGGACCCCTTGCTTCAATCCTGAGTTACAAATATTCTCCTTTATTGGCTTTTCAGTTGTGTGGGTAGGCTGTAGATTGAAGACTGTAGACATAAATGATACTGAAAGAGGAAGATATTTTTGTAAGATACCTGACTCTGTAGTTGACTTCTTTTTTTTAGTATAAATGTGCATGGGTATAAAAGAGCATTTGTCTTTCATGTGCATTTTGTATATATGTGTTGGTTTTTGCAAACCTTTGTTGCTATAGCAAAATATGACATTATTTACAGTGCAATCCTCTATATGTCATACTGAAATTTCATTCCAGGGAAGTCAGTGGAGGAGTCCAAATTTGCAGACAGAAATATTTGAAAATAACTTCATTTTGTTGGGTCCAAGCGGGATGAATGCGTCTTTGTAGGAGGGGTGGTTTCACGTGCCTTGAAGGTAGTTGTTGTCTGCCTCTCCTTAAGAGACCATCACTGGATCCAACAGAACTTGACAAATATCATCCAGTCTCCAACCATAACTTTTTAGGAAATGTTCTTGAGAAGGAGGTTGGCTTCCAGATTCAGAGGACCCTCTGAGAAATGGCTTATCTCAGGGGTGTGAAACTGGTGGCCTATGGGCCGGATGCGACACATGCAGGCCACGCCCCTCCAGCTCTGCAAATGGGAAAAACATCACAAAGCATCATGATGCAGAGAGTTTGACGCAGAGAGTTTGACACATGTGGTTTATCTGGATCCTTTCAGTCGTGGTTCATACCTGGATTTACTACTAAGATGATATTTTGGTGTTTTTTTCCCAAACAATTTTTTTTGGTTTTTTTTCTGGGGTAGGGAAAATGGGTAGAGGAATAGGAAGGGTTTTTGTATTCCTTTTTCTTTTTTTTTTTACAACAATTGGTGTTCCGGAATTATATGGTTCCTTCATTCAAGATATCACATATTAAAAGATACATACATTTAAATCATATTACATTTTTGTCAGTCCGCTGGTTGGCAGTCAACCCATTCCGCCACTTCACCTAAAAAAACAACTTAAACTCTCATTTTATATTGATTTCCAGTTTTCAGATTATCTCCTTAATGTCTTACATAGCACATGCATAAATCCTTATTTATCCTGTGATCTCAGCCTCCTTGGCGGCTGCCCCCCCACCCCCCATCATCGGGCTTTGGTCTACTAAGATGATGTTGATCATACTTACAAATGGCAGGTTTAGGGTGGAGGAACGTATCCATCAGGGTTGGGTTCCAAATCCCGTTGCTCCTGGTTTGCTCCTCTGTGTGTGTGTGTGTGCATGCTCGCGTGCATGGGGCACTTCTATGCATTCACAGAAGCTTCTGCACATGCACAGAAGCATCCAAGCAGGTGGGCAGAGCCTCCTGCCACTGCCACTACCCGTTCACCCGATCTGATTCCAACCAGTAGCAACCCATCACTGGTATCTATCCTTGCTTTCTTGATCTTTCAGTAGCTTTGAAATCATCGATCGTGGGATATTTCTGGCCTGGTTTAGGGAATTAGAAGTGGAAGGCACTGTGTTACAGTAGTTCTTCTCTTTCTTCAAGGCTTCAAGATTCCAGTTGGTGGGGGAAAGAGGAAAAGCTTTAGGCCCTGCTTTGTGCTTCAGGGCAGTTGGCAGTTCAGCGGGTTCGAATCCCTAGTGCCGTGTAATGGGTGATCTCCTGTTACTTGTCCCAGCTTGTGCCAACCAAGCAGTTTCGAAAGCACATAAAAAATGCAAGTAGGAAAAATAGGGACCACCTTGGTGGGAAGGTAACAGCGTTTTGTGTGCCTTTGGCATTTAGACATGCCGGCCACATGACCATGGAGACGTCTTTGGACAGCGCTGGCTCTTCGGCTTTGAAAAGGAGATGAGCACCACCCCCTTGAGTTGGAAACGACTAGCACATATGTATGAGGGAAACCTTTACTTTACATATGTTAAGTGCAAGAGTCAAGAACAGTTCATATTATATTTCTTGTGTATTTAATATGTTTTTCTTTCAGTTACCATAGTATGGTCTTTGATAGTTTAAAGGATGATGATTTCCTTGAAAAAGACAGACAGACAGATGACTTTGATTTCTTTATCTAAATCTGCATATGATTGTGTGCCACTAGTACTCTGTCTGTACTTCCTAATCTAGATGATGAAATGTGGGCAACACTAAGTCATCTTGCAAGGTAAACTTCAGGTCAGAAATCTTAGGTCTATGGCTATGCCCTCTTTCTCTATTTCCTTTCCTCTTACACTTTGAGTTGCTATATTGCATACATCAAAGTGGTTATCAGAAGGGGCACAAAGATATTGACTATTGTTGACCTTCATAGTTTTGGTCAACTGAAGCTTTTGCATAGCACTTTTTTTTAAAAAAACAGACAAAGTATGAATTATGATGTCAGGTTTAGTCATCCCTGTGCCACATATAGAAATCTTTGGTAAGAACTGCACCAGTTGGTTTTGGTTTATGATCATTCAGACATAAATCCCATTTGGCATGGAAGCTTTGTCAGTCTTAAATTTGAAAGATCACTAGGTTTTATAAAACTATGGAACTCTCTGTGATTCAACTGCAAAAGTGGAAGGAAGGGCTCTGATACTTGACTTAAAAGAGAGAAGTGTCAGCATCGCCAGAAAACTCCTTCCCCTTTTAAAACCTTGAAGCTTGTTCTACATCTGTGACTTCTTCCAAATGTGCCTTTTGCTGACAGGTCAGGAAATATATCAAGCTCAGCTTGCAAGCTCTGCACATAGTAAAGGTATTTTTCCCCTTTAAAAAACAACACAATTCCTACATTCTTAAATGATTATATTTCCTGCAAAACCATTAAGGGTGTGATTGCAAAGCCATGTTTTTTGCATTAATAAATTTCTGCAACTGTACCCATTCCTGTTATTGTTCTGTAGAGGTGAACAATATCTGTGAGGCTGGGGGCTGCAGCGTGGCTTCTTAAAATTCAAGGGAATTGTAGGAGTCAATCTACTGATGCTATCCTATGGTGGGACCTTCAGCCCAGCTTTGCAGATTTAGAAGCCATGCCACCATGAAAAACAAATCTGGAAATCTTGCTGCTAACCTTTTGTTACCAAATTTGATCAGAGTGATTTGGGAATCCTGGGGTCTATAAATGTGGTACAGAGTGGGGCTGCATGGGGTGTGTGGGTCATGACTGCCCAGTCCTATTATAAGGCAACAAACAGCCAGAATGTAGCTCTTCTCATTATAGCGTTGGTTATGGATTTGCAAGATTTCGGTTTTTCTGCTAATTAATGAAGCTCAAAGGGAAATCCTTTGTTCGTCTCTGTCTTTTGATCCAATCTACTTCATAAGTTTGTTCTGAGATAAAGAGGAATCACAATTGGACCACAGTTCCCTGAAAAGAAAGACATATAATTGAAAGCATTCCCCAGAAAACATTCATTTAAAAAAATATGATTGATGATTCTCAACTTCCACATCTCTTTTATAAACCCCCATCCCCCATTCCAACACACTCTTAGGGAGACAGGAATGGATGAAACCATGTTCTCCATCTTTCTCCAGTGCCCTTTATGCTGAGTCTTCTACCTACCGCAGAAAAGTGACCAATGAGGTTCTCTTGTGTTGATAGCAGAAAGAGTGATTAAGGCACTTGGGATGAGATGCCCATAGCAGCTCTGCCAAGGTGCCCTAGGCAGTCATCCCACAATGCATGGCACCCTTCATGGAGCTCCTGTCAACTGCTCCAGATGTGTGATTTTATTTTATTTTTTAAAAAATAAGAAAGCATCTCATGTGATTCTTCCAGACACAGTAGGCAAACGGCAGCTGCAAAAGTGGGGAGATTAAGCAGCAGGTCCTGTAAGGCTTGAGCTGACGTTCTCAGTGAGACAGTTGTGACCAGCTTCTTCTGCCTCTTTTTTTTCTTTTTAGTCACCTGCTCTTCTTGCTAGGTTTTTTTCAACTTTCCCACTTCTCCCCACTAGAACCTGTCTTCCCAAAACACCTGCCTCCATTGCAGTATTTGGGGTGAATCAAAGGCAAGTTTCATCCTATTTTAAATTAAATTAATTTTTGTTATTTTTTAGAGCAGTGGTCCCCAAATGTTTTGGCACCAGGGACTGATTTCATGGAAGACAATTTCTTTTTCCATGGAGCGGGCGGGGGAAGGAGAAGGGCACAAACTACATCTGTGGTTTTTTGCCTGCCACTCACTTCCAGTTGTATGGCCTGGCTCCTAATAAGTTATGGATCGGCAGTGATCCATGGTCCAGGGATTGGGGACCCCTGTTTTAGAGAATGCCCATCTCCCCCTAAACATGTGTGTGTGTGTGTGTGCATATTACTATGACTTCTGTTGAGGAAAGTTGGAATATGCCCTACAAAATAAGTCTTAAATGGTGATATTTAGACCCAAGCAATATAAAGTTCAGCCTGGGTCACACACCCCTGGTCTTTACAAGGAGACCAGAACATTGGATGAAAGATAACTTTGAAAGGAGCATCGAAGATAAAATACCAGCTGCTTGTATTGACAGTTCTGATATAATGCTTGTCATTAAATTTAGCCTTCCACAGATTAATCCGTATAAAGAAGAAATACAGAGAGAGAAAATGAGAGAGAAGGAAAAAAAAGATAAACACATACCATGGAACTCTTTCTTCTCTCACAGTTTTGGTCTCAGTATAAAGTATGAATAAATCCATTTTACATGGATGAATATGCATATACTTGTGTCTCTCAGATTTGTTATATCTGAAACCCTTGATCAAGTTACTGCTGGAGTCATTTAATGTTTATGTAATGCCAGTTATGTGCTTTGGAGCTATTGTTGCTTGCCAAGAAGTTGTACACATACCCATGCAGGGTATGAATGAAAAGTTATGCTTCCAGCTCCATTAATTCAACTTAAATAAAGGTAAAGGTTCCCCTCACAGATATGTGCTAGTTGTTCCCAAATCTAGGGGGTGGTGCTCATCTCCGTTTCAAAACCGAAGAGCCAGTGTTGTCTGAAGATGTCTCCATGGTCATGTGGCCAGCATGACTCAATACCAAAGGCACACGGAACACTGCTACCTTCCCACCAAAGGTGGTCCCTATTCTTTCTAAGTGCATTTTTATGTGCTTTTGAAACTGCTAGGT
This sequence comes from Calamaria suluensis, assembly GCA_032468135.1. Taxonomy (NCBI): domain Eukaryota; kingdom Metazoa; phylum Chordata; class Lepidosauria; order Squamata; family Calamariidae; genus Calamaria; species Calamaria suluensis. Next base: position 8,561 of record JANHFP010000407.1, on the reverse strand, counting down.
TGGCAGAAGCTGGAACAAGTAATGGGAGCTCACCTCATTACGCGGCACTAGGGATTCAAACCGATGAACTGCCAACCTTTTGATCAATAGGTCTTAGCCACTGAGCCACCGTTTCCCTTTCAACATAAATAGAGACATTTTAATAAACAAAACAGGAAACTACTTATATTTACTCCTCCACATACTTATCATCACCATTTGGTATACTCTTCTGTCAATGATGAACAAGTTTCTAAAACTGTTACAAAAGAACTCCACTTTTTAATCTTTTCAACCAGATCCAGACAGTCCTTTCCATTTCTTCATTTGAGTGATACAAATGCCCATGAATGCATTATTTCAGTTTTGGGAAAAGATGGGAGCTGCATGGCATCTATGGACTGTAGCAGATGCGTAGATCCACCTTTACAACTGAATCTTGGGTACCGCAAGAGGTGTGAAACCTAGTGTTATCAGGTGACAGCAAAATTTCCCTTTTGTGCAGCTAAACCAGTTTCATCCTTCTTTTCAAGTTTTAAGTATGGCACTGTAGTGCTCTGAGTTAATAGCAGCTCTGGGTTCAAGGACATCCTTGATGTATAATATACATGATATATAAATACATGATATATAAAAACAAGAGTTTTCCTGATATCTCATGGATTGATGTTTCCTTTTGCGCTCACAACGATGAGCCCATGTTTTAAACTTCCCTGTAATTTGTGATGCAGATTGTTACAAAGATACTTGTCTCTTGTATAATCAATAAAACCTCACCGTTCGTCTTAGATTTGCTATCTAATATTGTCAAGCGGAGGATTTTATCAGAAATTTATCAAATTTCTCGAGTGCTGCGACAGCCCAAATGCTATCATGTCATTTTTCCACTAAGAAATAATCTAGATATTTCCATTATTCAACAATAATGAACATTAATGAATTTAGGTGCTAAAATAGACATTCAATTAAACTGATTCTTTTGCCATTTTTGTTCTGATTACCCAATATATGTGACAAATCTACTCAATCTGTTTGGTTATATATGAGAATTTGTTAACAGTCTTCTTCCAAAAATAAGAAATATCATCATCCCACTAGAATGAAAAAGATATTCTGCTGAATGTATAGCCTCAGCAACAATTATTGAATATTTGCATTGGAAAATACAAGATTCTTATTGGATTTTATGCCACCGATACAAGATATTTGTATATATTTCCTCTATATTGTATATGATTTATATTTGATTCCTGTATAACATATGTCCTGATATGAATCCTATATGCTGCCTTAGAGACTACTTGGTATTTTCCTTTCATTGTTTCCCTAAAACTAAACTTCAGGCTTCTTTTAGCTATATGATAGATTTATCAAACTGTTGAAACCAAAACAAGACAAGGAAATTAAACCAAAATAAGGAGGAGGAGTAATTGGCATAAGCGAAGTGGAAGTAGGCTTGATTGAATGGAACGGGTTACCCCAGGAAGAAAGAAGACATGAAAACTATCATGAGAAAATGAGAGAGAGAGAAAGAGAGAGATCTCATGTATGCATAGTTTTGTTCACCTATCACTCAACCAGCTGTGTGGCCTGGTTCCAGTGCTTTGAGGATCTCTATCTCCCCTAAACATTTGATTACACACATGTGTACACATACCCCTCTGAATTCTTTTGAGGAAAATTGGAATACACCCTAAAAATATCTCCATTAAGCCTTAAATACAGGTATTTAGTTTTAGACACAAGCAATATTAAGCTCGGCGTAGGTCAGACACCAGGAACACAGTGGCTCAGTGGCTAAGATACTGAGCTCATTGATTGAAAGGTCGGCAATTCAGCAGTTCGAATCCCTAGTGCCGCATAATGGGGTGAGCCCCTGTTACTTGTCCCAGCTTCTGCCAACCTAGCAGTTCGAAAGCACGTAAAATATACAAGTGTAAAAATAGGGACCTCGTTTGGTGGGAAGGTAACAGCATTATGTGTGCCTTTGACATTTAGTCATGCCAGCCACATGACCACAGAGATGTCTTCGGACAGTGCTGGCTCTTCAGCTTTGAAACGTAGATGAGCACCGCCCCCTAGAGTTGGGAACAACTAGCACATATGTGTGAGGGGAACCTTTACCTTTAACTTTAGGTCAGACAGCCTTGGTCTTTACTTAGACACCAGAACATTGGATGAAGGATAACTTTTAAGGGAGCCTTCAAGATAAAACACTAGTGGTGAGACATTGCTTGTATTGATTTTAGCGATTGCAATTTTAATTTGGTTCTCGCTTTAATCAAATTGAGTGTTATGATCATATCTTATATGTTTGCATTGTGATTCTCCACCATTATTGCAAACTTCTTTGGGCAGTGATATAGATCAATATATAAGGATATAAATCCAATAAGTGTGAAACATAAGCTTAGGTTATTAAATAAATAATGGCCAGTGGTGCACAATTTGCTGAGATACAAATCATGGCTTGCAAATGACAGATGATGGTTTCACAGGCCAAACAAACACACACACACACACACACACGCCAAAAAAAGCCACAGACTGACTTAGCATGATATATGACTCCTTCGGTCTGAAGTCGCCTGTCTCTAGGTATGACAGCTCATTCTCATCTGATCCATCTAAACTTTCTGCATCTTCATGCCTGTTTATCATTTTGGTAATCAATTCAAAAGCAGAATAAAACTTTTGTAGGATGAATAAAATCAAATAATATCTCCCAAGCCAGAAACGTCAAGAAAACATGCCCGTGTGTTGCCGAAAGAGTAAAATACACCGTCCAGAATCCCTTAATTTATATACCTCATCCTGCAAAGAGCCACATTGTGGCAGCTACACCATCAATAAAAAAAAACCAGATAGTGCCACGACAAGTTTACTCTTGAGAGGAATGGATAATTTTAACTGTCACCTGGAAATTGCAATAAATATTTGGCAAGTCTGCCATGAAAGTGATATACTTGAAAAGTTAGCGTCCAGAGACCTGAGTCTGAAATCTCCAGTAAAACTGCCTAAGTTTATTTTAATATTCTCTTTTATATTCTTCAAGTTTAATAGGCTAGAATGGAAAAATGGAATCCATACAGTTCAGGAATGTAAATTTACACTGGGCAGGAAGGGAAATTGAGGATTGAAGATATATGCTTACTCGGCCACAGTTTGGAAGCACAACTTTGTACGCAAAGCCACATTTTTCTCAGAAGGAAGGTAGAAATTCAAAAAGCCGTGTTACTACTAGGCTGCTGCATTTGTTTTTTTAATATGTGCAGCAAACATCAAAACACTTAGCAAGGGATCAATTATATCTTGTCCTCTGATGTTTCTTGTAATTTATTGTACAGTGATATTTGTTTGTTTGTTTGTTTGTTTGTTTATCTGTCAATTACATATTAGGAAATATATGTAGGTATTAGCGTGAATTGAGCTTGGGCATGAGCTTGGGTGGACTCCAGAGGATGGTGGAGGACAGGAAGGCCTGCAGGAACATTGTCCATGGGGTCGTGATGGGTCGGACACGACTTTGCAACTAACAACAACAAAGTGTGAATTAAAATACATAAAATGAGCACAAATAAAGAGAACACTAGGACAGGGACAGTAGGCACTCTGGTGCTCTTATGCACGCCCCTTACAGACCTCTTAGGAATGGGGTGAGGTCAACAGTAGACTTAGGTTAAAGTTTTGGGTTTTTTTGGATGAGATCACAGAGTCAGGTAGCGCATTCCAGGCGTTGACTACTCTGTTGCTGAAGTCATATTTTCTGCAATCTAGTTTAGAGTGGTTCACTTTAAGTTTGTATCTATTGTGTGCTCTTGTATTGTTGTGGTTGAAGGTGAAGTAGTCCTTGACAGG
>JANHFP010000400.1:418625-432372 GCA_032468135.1 Calamaria suluensis | reverse complement strand
CCTGGTCCGATGCCATGGGTCGCCTTAAAGGTCATAACCAGAACCTTAAAGCGAACCCGGAAGACCACTGGCAGCCATTGCAGCTCGCGCAGGAGAGGGGTCACACGGGTGAACCGTGATGCCCCGGTAACCACCTGCGCGGCCGCATTCTGCACCAGCTGAAGTCTATGTAGTACATAGACATAATTACTTAGTTGTTGGCTAGACCTTGGCTACAAGGCATTTTCCTTCATTGGACAAAGTAACAGTCAATCTTTCAAAACAATATTTTGGCTCTCAATTATCTTCCACATTTGAAAGAGGAGCAAAAAAAAAGGAAACAGTAGTGGAAGGGTCTGTTTATGACCATTTAAGCAAGAAGCCCAAACAATCTTTATCCATTAATATGTTCTGCAATGAATTTTAAATGTGTGCTGAAATTTAGAATCATACTCAGGGAGATGATAAACAGTTTGTTACCTGGGTTAAGCATAATGATGTTGTCTTGAACTCTCAGTGTTCTTGTTTTGTTTTCCCTTCTACATTTCCTTATCCCCAGTAAACTCCTTTTTAATAAATGTATTTCAGCCACTATTATTTAATAAGGGACTTTCTCATTAAACTCTTCTCCGTAGATAAGAATGTATGGTTAAACAGCTACCCCTTGTGTTTCACAAGTTGCAGAAGATTTATTGTACTTTAATTATGTAAAGTTGGAGCTTTGGGTAGGAGGGTCCAACCAATCCATCATCTTTTACTTTTATAAGGGTTATGATGAAAGGAGAAGGCCTTGGTAGAAAGATTAAGAATCCTTCAGGAGGCCAGAAAGTTCAGTTTGCTGCAGAATTCTTGAAATAATGGTAATATCATTAATATCTAAGGAACTAATATCATTTTTAATTGTGTCCCCTCCTGGTTGGTAACAATGAGTCATTTGTCTATTTTAATTATTTTCTCTTTAAGTCCATACCATAAGATGGAAACTTCTGTAACAAGAACAAAAAAATAACACCAACCATGTGGTAAATGTTTCTCCATTCTCATTTCTGACCTGACAGCTGGTAGAAAGAAAAATCAGTTCTGTCAGAGGCCTTCAAAATTGTCACTGCTGTTAAGATTATGCTACCCACATATTTCTGTAATTTGTGAAGTTTAATTGGTTTAACTTTTTATCGGCTTCTTGATTTATCTCCTGAGGATACCTTATTAAATGGTGTTTCTGACCTTCTGTAACACCGTATTGCTTTTTTTTGCTGTATCGTTTATGATTGGAAATCCTCTGGAAGAGATGTTAGAATCTGTGAAAAATGTTAATGGAAAAGAATTTGACCTTCATGAATATAGATTTACTAGTGACTTTACTGTATTGGTAAGGACAACTTGCCATCAAGTTACAAACTAAGAAGGGTATTATATCTGATCACAGTCCACATAATGCAAATATAAAGGTATACTTTATTGAAAAAAATGCATTCCATTCAGAATCTTTCTGGAAGGGAATCTAGACTTTTCTCTTTTGAATCTTACTTTGGAGCAATATTAGACACAAAGTATTCCAGATAGCATACCAATTTTCCCTCAGAAAATCCCATCACTGGGATTATACAGGAGCTGAGGTTATTTTATTAACTCTACAATATATTAAATATTGCTTGTGTTGGATATTATGCTGCTGATATAACAATCTATCTTTTTACCTCATCCCAAATGAACTCTGAAGACACTAATCTTCTTTTAAGGGAGCAGGGTTTATATATAGAGAGAAAGCCACCAGAAATTTAAAACTATTTTCTGATAAAGTGATAAAGTAGATGTTGGTGTACCTTTTAGTGATTGATTAATTTGATTCAATTTTATTTTATTTATTGAATAAGTGTAAACCAAATTGTCATATGGAATTATTCCATGTGATATACATATTTCTATATATAAACATACATATTCCTAAACCATACAAAGCATATTTGCATATTTCCTAGACCTAGACTTTGTATAGGATTCCAAAGAAAATATATAATTGTATACATAGTGGAGAATCATGGAACAACTAATAGATAACTCATGGTTGGATATTCTGACAACAAAGTGGAAGCATTTTATGTTGCTGTATTCGGAGTCCAGATGCCTTAAAAGCAGGCTCATGTTTGCAGTTTAGTATATTTACTATCAGAAGTGAAGGCTAGTCATTTTTTTTTAAAAAAAACAAAAAGACAAAATCTGGATGACTGCCCAAAGTATCATCTGGGTACTTGTTATGTTCATTTTACGCATTGAGAGACAAAAAGGGCTGATATATGAGATAAATGTGAGTTGCTTCCATTTTTTCATTTGGAAAAAAAAGTGGGAGGAGCTATATTTTCTCTTGTCCAATAATTGGTAGCATCTCTCACTTCTTGGTCTTAGTGATATCCCTAGAGTAGATAACCTGCCATTAATAAATAAAATGAAAAATGTTACCTCTTTAGCATTATGACTGAACTGCAAAATCTTATTTGGGAAAGCACCACAACCATGCTAGACTGGGATTTTCTTTTTTAAGTAGATTAAATTGTTTCTCAAATTCCTCTTAATGGGAGGTGAGATGCTGAAGTACAGGCTATGTTTACTCAGAACAGCTGTCACCAAGTAAGTTTCAGGAGCAAAATGTACACTGCTTAAACATGTTTATGCATTTTAAAGCAATCTATATCTACAGCTGAGGCTACTGGTTGAGTTTTAAATGTTTTTTCAAGGTCTTGCAATTTGTCAATTTATCAGAACAAATTAATAGCCTTTGGACTATCACAGTGAGGTATGACTGGAGTGAAATTAGGCACAGTTAATTCCTTCAGTGGCATTATCACTTATTCAAATATATATTATTACTTTGCAAACTCACATGCCGAGGGAAAGCATTATATGAAGTGTTCATGTGTATCAATTATTGCAATTAATATGACTGTTAGAATTCATCCACAATTGGGAATCATAGTAGTTGTAATCTCATGCCACCACTCTATTTTGGCGCAAAGTGAAATTTCAAAGCAGAATTGTCAGGTTCAAAATGTCCTAGTATTTTGAAGGAGGAAAATGCATTTGAATAAGGTACAAAATTTGTCAGACATGCTTACAGTCATTTAAAGACTTCTGGCCAGGCAAGAAGATCTTCACACCCTCATCACTGCATATCCTCCAGAAGTTTCCACCCAAAAGCTCCAGAAGGCATGAGATAACATGGAAAACTTTGTGTCAATTAGTGTGGTCTATTTTACCAGTAGACCAGGCTTTTTATATAACTGATATACCATAACCCATATCTGTCACATCTTTTCGTAATTGTTTAAACAGCTACTTGGTTTCGAAGGAAGAGCTAGCAGGATTAAAAACATATAGGCACAAAAGATGAACCTTTAATTGTGAACAGAATCAAGAGACCAGATTCAGGCTACATACCGATAGCTGTATTTTTTAAAGAAAAAAAATCTTCACATAATAAATACATCTTATACACACTGACTTCAAATTTACCTCAGAAATCTATGTACAATATAAATAATTAGAAATGGGAACAATTTTCAAGATATTAGCAACAAAGCTAAATTGAATTTCCTACATTACATTCCAAAGGAAAACTTCAAATTACAAATGTAACTTGACAAGGGCATTAGAATCCATACATTGCATGTCATTTATGATGCTGTCAATTTTGTAATTTGGTCACACAGCCATATATTTTCAGCTTCTGACATACATGGGGTTCCAGATTCACAAGTTACTTGGAAATCCTGAAGGGTTGGCATTAGTCTTCCCATCTATTTCAATGCAGAAGGTTACGTGCTCCTTTATGTCTGCTCAAAACACTCCTTTCTATTGAAATGAAAGACATGCAAGAGCACTGGAGCAGGCACCAAAACAAAAAAACAAAAAAACCCAGATATTATTACTAGGACTTCTATTTAATTTATTTCTGAATAAATAACTCCATATACTGATTCTAAACATGGTTATCTGGAAATAATTCCCTTTAGAATTCATGGGTCCTGTGAGTTCAATTAATTTAGAAAGAGATTATCTGCATTTCAGTAAAAAAACAAAGCAAGCATAAATGATACCATGGGAAAAGAGAGTGCTCTTAAGTACAGAATTACAATTTAGGCCCTAAAAATATTTAATAGCCTTTAGGGAAAAATAAGAAAGTGTCAACACTTAACATAAAAGAACTGTGCATAATTTCTTAATTTTAATAATATAAAACCCTGTTCATTTATAATCAGCTTACATATTTGGGTTTGAGAACATTTTTTTTATCTGAAAACTAAGTTACATGCATTAAAATAAATAATAGTTCCTTTTTTTAAATAGAGTAAATGACTACAATAATAAATGAACACATTTGCCTTTACTGTTTGAAAAAAGAAGTTACTGAATGAAGCTGAAAACTTTGATTATTAGCCAAATCCTGTGCAAAGTGAAGGCTATTGATTTCAACAGCTAAAGTCTACCTAATTTGGATAGGAGCAGATTCTTTGGTTTGTATTGGACGTAGAGTGGAGTTTTCCTACCTTCTGCTTCCCTCTGCAGCCCCTCAAAACAGAGACACCACCAAGCCCATTCCAAAAATCTAGATCTTATAAAATAGAATGGAAATAGAAAGCAAACTGCAGAAGGAAAAATCATCCTCATATACCACCAACTTTAGACCTTCATTGCTTCTCTGTAAGCCAGCTTTCCCCAAAACAGCTTCCCCTACATAGGCTGGACTACAATTCCCAAAACTCAGTCAAGGCCAGAATTTAAGAGATTATAATGAGAGCACAAATCGAGGGCAACAAGCTGGAGAAAGCCAATCTAGTATAGATCCAATGTTGCTCCTTCCAGTCATGAAATATAAAAATGCATCATCTTTCTACAATTAGTATATTTCTCCCACATGAAAGTCCAACTTGGTGCATAAAACCTCTAAGTTTATGAAATGCAGAAGTTGCCATTTATTTTATTTGAGGAAAGCATTGCAATACTACATAGGGAAGTGGACTGAAATATGGGAAGAACTGCATTCAAATGCTATTTGCAATTCAAAATCCACAGGAAAGCTAAAATTTCAGTGCCCTGTTTCAGATTCAAGCTTCAGAGATAGTTGTGGGTGGGAGGGTCAAAGGAGCCATATATCAATCAATCAAATACAGCAAGGATCCAGAATTCAAACATTTATTTTGATTTGCCCTAACACCCCAGATGAAGAAAGTATCATGTTCACAGTTATCCTGTAAAATGTATGTGCTCTAAAATGGTATGCAATGTTAAAACCAATCAGGAGGAATTAAAACACTTAGTGCCTACTTTTTGACAACACACAAAAGGCCATACCAGAATGATGTTTAAAAAATACGAAGGAAAAACAAAGAGAACAGGGCCAACAAAGCATTTCTACCCAAATTCAGTCAATTCAAGATTCCTGCATTTTGCAAAAAGATTCGGCAGCTGTATATGGTCTGCATTTAGAATGTAACACAAAAATCTATCTACTGTACGTCCGATTAATGCCTGGTAATGGTCAGAATCTGGGGAATATATTATATGAACACATCATTGTGAAGAGATCTAGCTGAGTTTTAAGCATGGAGGTTTTCTTGAATGACAGGAATTTTAGCATTTTAGGCCTGATGCAAACATGCTACGCATGCTACTGAACCTTGACAGCTCTGCTGGGATTCTTAAGTCTCTGCTTTCATGTTTATAAATTCTTATATTGAAATCCAATAGATTTCTACTCGGAACTACTAGACTGAGTGTACTTTACTGTACACTGTACAGAGCTGTACATACAGAATGGTTACGTATTAGCAACATGCTACACAGAACAGATTCCTATAAGCATAATTACTTACCTAGTAGTTATTTATGCAAGCTGAATAGAAGGTTGCAACCTGTAGTTGTATTATACTGAATACAGTTTGTTTCATAATACGGAATGTGACAATCTGGACATAATTTGTAAAAAAAAATATTTAAGAAATTAGTGATGGGCCGTGTTTTGTGTCCAAAATAATAATCATCTGGGATTTTTAATGTTAGAATGCAAACTCATTTTGTAAATCTTTATGATCGTTTTAAGCCTTCCCTTTAGAATGTGACTGGAAATTATTCTTATTAATTTATATATTAGCTTTTATGCTTAACATTTTTATTATATTGCATTAATATTGTGGACCTATGATGCACCAACATTTGACCTAGAATGCCTTTATTTTTTCCATAGTTTTATCTTTTATCTTTATCTATGCTCTCAACAGTCTGTGATTAGACTTAAAAGACCTTTGAGGAAGTTCATACTACTTGCCTACATATTGCATTAAGCTTCTCTGTTAAAAAAATCATCATTATTCTTATGATGGGCAGAAAGGAGGGAAGTAAAGCACAAATATTTACTTATGTAAGTAAAAATGAAATGCTGCACAATTTTACTTGGCTAGATTACATCCTAGATTTTTAAAAAACCTCCACTGATGCCATAAAATTCTGTAAGAAGGTTAATGGCCTTGTTCCCAGCTAGTCTAGTATTACAGAAACATTCCCCTTTTTATTTTGACACTATCCAACTATTAGCCTCAATTCAATTTGGTTTTATCTTTGAACCTGAATATAATTACTGTACCTGGAAACAAAAGGAAGAGACACAGTGTAGGGCAGTGATAGCTAACCTTTTTGCTTTCACATACCAAAAATGGGGGGAGAGCAGGGGGTTGCGTATGCACCCATAATTCAATGTATCCCGACCCCTGCGCATGCGCATGACACCCCCTCCCGCATTCCCACCCCACTTTTGCCACACAATTGCATGGTGGGCCCGATAGGGCCGTTTTTCACCCTCCCCAGGCTCCAGAGGCTTTCTAGGAGCCTAGGGAGGGCGAAAACTGCCCAGAGGCCCTCCAGAAACCAGAAATGGCCCGTTTCCCAACTTCCAGAGCTGAGCTAGGGCAACACTTGTGTGGCCACCAATATGGCACACATGCCATAGGTTTGCCATCACAGGTGTAGGAATTAGCAATGAGGAAAATAAATGTCATGTTAGTCTGTTTTTCCATCAATTCAAAGATGGCCTTTGCTTGATGGGGAGAAACCACAAGCAGGGCCCTTGGTCTTAGATCCAACGTTCTATCCAAAAAACTATTAAAACTGTAAATATTTATAGTTTTCTTTATGCTTCCAACTACTTAATTTTATACTGCTCTGTGCTGAACCCACATGTTTATCAATGCCTTACATATATCTTATTCAACTGTGAAATGAAAGTAATAATCCCATCTAAACACTTTTTTATAGTGTCTATTTTATTTTGGCACAACCAACTTCCAAATTTGCAATTTCAAATAAAAGCTATAAACCCAGCCATCTCCTAACAATTTCACTGATTACAACTCATCTTGCTTTTAAACATCTGTTTCTGCAGATACAAGGTGTATTTCTCTGCCAACACTGAAATTTAGGAAAAACAGATTGGAAGAATTCCATTTTTACTTTCACATACAAATTTCAAGTTGGAGAACTTTGAGGAAGATTAAATGCAACCATGTTAATATATAATCTTTCTCAAAAGAATAGGAATCTGTTCCGAACCATAATATCAAAAATGGTACTGAGAACTCAATGGTACTATACTTCAGCAGCACCTGAAGGTCCATGGACCTATGTACTCCATCACTGTGGAAAATTGCATTAAGTCTTGCCTATGCATTGCATCCAATTTAATAGAGCAATTCCTTTTGCATAATGGAGCAGAATGCTGCAATTTAAAATACTAAGAGAATGCAACAGCACTGAAACAAAAGACTATCGTATGAGAAATACCTGAGTTCCCTATGTATTTGAGAAGCCATAACACATGTATTCAATGAAAATATATTTTCTGGTTGATTTCAATAAATTTATGTCTGCTGATCCCATGGTTATGTCATAAAAGTAAAATTACCTGTTACCTTTCAGGCAATCCTGGATTTCAGTTCCAATAAGCCCCAGCCTGCTCGTTTGTTGCAGAAGGATATTTAATCCAACATCTGGTTTCCTATAACTATACCGTTTATACTGTTACATCTTGTGACATACGTAGCCAAATATAACTGAACAGGTTCTCATGGTGTCTACCCATATTCAACCCCTAGTCCTACTTCATATTACTTTGGAAGAAGCACTATTGAATGAATGAATGAATGAATGAATGAATGAATGAATGAATGAATGAATGAATGAATGAATGAATGAATGAATGAATGAGAAAGACACTGGGCTTTCAAATTGCAATTCTTGATCCTTTGACAAGCAAAGTCAATGGGGAAGTCAGCTTCACTTAACAACCCTGTCACTAAGAACTGCAGTGATTCAGATAACCATGGTGGCAAGAAAAGTCGTAAAATAGGGCAAAATTCACTTAGCTGTCTCACTTAGCAACATAAATTTTGGGCTCAATTGTGGTCATAAGTCAAGGACTGCCTATATTGGTTAGCTTTTTCTAGAATAGAATAGAATAGAATAGAATAGAATAGAATAGAATAGAATAGAATAGGGACATTTGAGGTCTCCTCGTCCAGCCTCCTGCTCAAGCAGGCGACACTATACTATTTCATTTAAATGATTGACTAGTCTCTTCTTAAAAACATCCAATGATGGAGCACCCATGATTTATGACATGATTTATGAAGGGAAATGTTCCCCTGTTTAATTGTCCTCACTGTTGGGAAGTTTCTCCTTAATTCCAGGGTGCTTCTCTCTTTGATTAGTTTCCAATCATTATTTCTTGTCCTGCCCTCTGGTCCTTAGGAAAATGATTTGACCCCACCCATGATTTGTGGCAGCCTCTCAAATATAGTAATATTGCTATGTCCCCTTCTTTTCTTTAGACTAGCCAAACCTAAAACCTTCAGCCATTTTCTCTTTTGCTATGTTCAGATGTTTTCATAATAAGTTGCTCTGGATTTTTAACCATTCCCACCTATCTACCAGTTCTTCATTAGGACTTTCCTAGTTTATCAACAAATAGAAGTTCTAATGTGATCAGCTTTCAAAAGTGCTTTTTCCTCCAAACCATTGTCATTATATCACTTCCAATATCCCCACTTTTCCCTGGTGTTGTATCTCTCTTAAAATATGGTCTCTACAGACAGCCTTCTTGACAATCTAAGACTGTTGTACAACACTTCTAAACTTCCATATTAACAGTCAAATTCTAATTAGCAATCTTTGTGGCCAACAGGGAATTATTAAGGAACATTAAATAACTCAAAATGCTTTGCATTCTGCTGTGTGTGTGTGTGTGTACATCTGTGTGTTTCTGAAAGTATATGTGTTGCATAAGCACACACATACAGATATACAAACACACACAAATATTCAGTGCATAGTGGTCTTGCTTTATTTAGGGCTGAGAGACACCAGTAACTTATATTGATTTTCCTTAACTAGTTCATTATGCATGTCCATGCAAGCAAAATGGCTAATTTTGCATAGCAAGAGCGCTCCCAAGTTAGATCTCCTTCACAATGTGGTGTTAGCTTTATGGTTTGATTTTATTTTCTTGACGTTAACCTTGCGACCAATGCATTTGAAACAGCAATTGGGATAAACCAACACTCAACACTGCAAGAACTCTTTTAGTGCACTGTAGCTCATCAAATGTTGGTTACAACAAGAATTTTAAAACGTATGCATCTGTGGTTATTACTCTGCAAAGATAGTTTTCCTAGGACGACCTTAAAAAGGGGGTGAGGTGGGGTAGGGTAGGGAAGAGAGAAAGGCCCATCAGCTCCCATTGGTTATTATAACAGATGTCCCCTTGTGTCCCTGGGCTGGATCTTGCTGCATCCGTAGGTGAGAAGTCACATCAAAGTGTGATCCATTGCAACCCAAAGAATAGTTCCTAATTGTGTCACTGTCATAAAGGTGCTCCAGAGCAAATCCTGTTAAGGTGTAGGCATGCTTATCAAAGTATTGCCTATGGGAAGTGTAATAATTGGGAGAACTTGTGGGCTGATGGTCCCCTGGTGTCTGATGGGGGGACACATCGGAATGAAAGTAGTCTTTAGCCAAGAGCAAGCCTGATTTAGACATTCGATCAGACCCAGGACTGTTTATTCTAGAGAGCGTTGTGGGGCTGTTGTCATACTCGTTCTCCTGGGGGCTCATCAGTTTCCCATCCCGTTGTTGCTGTGTGTGTTCGCAAGGAGGTGAGGTGGTGATGCTGGGGACTCGGCAGGCCTCTCTCAGCTGTTGCTGCTGATGGTAGTTTGTAAAACAAACAGAGTGCTTTTTCCCAGCTCCGTTCATGGAAATCAGCTGATCGGGAGTAGATTTCCGTTGCTGTAGCCTGTTCTCTTCTTCTTTAATCATTTGCTGAGTTGCTCTAATTAGAGTTTCGATTTTGCTGGGCTCATGTGGGCTGCCCTGATACTGCTCAGAGTGGTAACGGTCCCCTGACTCGCTAGCCGAACCAGGATCTGGGGAACTAACCACACTTTCTTCATCCCAGTGCCCTCGTCCTAAAAACAACAACAAGCAAAATAAAAAGTATAAATAACGAACAGTGGATGTTGCACCAAGTCCAGCAGATCCTTCAGAACTGATGACCTCCTGAAGACAAGATAATAGTATTAAGAATTTTAAGCCGTTTACAACCACATCAAGGTCCAGCATATGCCCTGGCCCACAATGACTTACTGCCAATATAATGATATTGTATCTATGTTAGCAGAATTCTCTTGTCAATTTTATTTGTTTTTATTTAATTATTTAATTTGTCAACAATTACAAGGAAACAAGTAGCAATATAAACATAGACATCAGCACAAAAATCGGCACAATTAAAGATATAAATAGGCAAAACATAGCCATAAACACATGGGATGATTACACATAGATGGGAACAGTAGGACAGGGATGGTAGAAACACAGGTGCACTTATACACAGCTCCTTAAAGACCTCCTAAAAAATGTGACAGGTCCACGGTAGACAGTCTAAGGGAAAAGGTACGGGGATTAGTGAGACTAACAATAGGATCAGGTAGGGTGTTCCAGACATTTGTAACTGTATTGCAGAAGTTGTACTTCCTACAGTCTAGATTAGAGCGATTTACATTGAATTTGAATCTATTGATAGCCCTTGTGGTGTGGTTGAAATTAAAATAATCATTTACAGGTAGGGCATTTTGTTCAAATTTTGTTCAATTCAAAGTTCAGATTCAGTTTAGGAACCTCTTGTCTCCTGACTTTGAGCCTTCTCACTTTGGATGTCTGAATTTACAGAAATCATCAAAGCTTCACTCCTTCCCTGTTTCTATTTGGGGATGTCTCTGTTTCATATCATTGCATCTTCCTACTTTCTATACAAACTACAGAAAAAAAGATGTGCTGCCTGAAAAAGGAGAATGCATAGATATGCATATATTTTATACATTTTTAAATATATGTACAATAACTAAAACAAAAGTGACATCTATAACTCCACATCTGCTACTATAATACAACTGGTTCTAATTCTCCATAATTGCTTTCTGGTCCTCTATCAATGGTGGATTCTCAATTCATTTCCCCATATATTTGCAGTGGCTAGAATTCTAAGTCTTTCCCACTCCTTTGGGCAACAAAGCACTATTGTGCCATTTTCCTGACTCAACCAATCCATCTTAAAGCACCATCTTCAAATCACAACACAGGACAAAATGTTAATAGTAAATGTAGTGAAGAATATTCATTAGCACATATTCCATGGAATTTAGTCTATCAGGGTTGTTCCATATGGTACAAAGAAAAAGGTGTTCCTTTGTCTCTGTCATAATTGCTATATTACCATTGTATTATAATTTCAAACATGCTGGTTCTGTAAACTGCTTAGAGGGGACTGACAAGCACTATGAAGTGGTATATAAGTCTAGGTGCTGTTTCCCGAACGCCATCACTCTGCTAAACAAATAATTCCTCAACACTGTCAAGCTATTTACCAAGTCTGCATTACTATTAATCTTCTCATTGTTTCCATCACCCATCTCCTTCCACTTATGAGTGTATAACTATAACTTTGTTGCTTGTATCCTTATAATTTATTTTGACTGTTTCCTAATATGATTTGACTGCCTATCTGTGCCCTATAACTATCATTAAGTGTTGTACCTTATGATCTTGATGAATGTATCTTTTCTTCACTGAGAGCACATGCACCAAGATAAATTCCTTGGGTGTCCAATCAAACCTGGCCTTAAAAATGCTATTCTATTCTGTTCTGTTCTGTTCTATTCTACTTATAATTTATCCATTTAACTAGAAAAAGAGGCTGGGTTCAACTCATAGGAAAATTTGGTTTTGCAAACTTAGCTCCTAACTGGTTCATAGTTAGCAGAGGCCAGCAGAGCCTGTGAACTCTCTGCAGCTGGTTTCCTATGCAGAAAGCAGAGGAAGAATCCTCCCAAAGGGAATCTCATTTGACTTTCCATAAGATAGTTCCTACATTAGTGACTGTGTTATTGCCACATGCACAATGCTTCCAGATATTTTTTTCAGCATTAACATGCAGTTCAAATGAATGTCAGAGTGCTGTTATCCCTAGCCATCAACTACCTAGTACATGTTCTCCAGAAGATATCCTCAATTCCAAACAAAAGAAAATATGTTTTTAAACTTTGCAATATCCCAATTTTTCATAAGATGTTGGCAATCCCACACAAGATCTCATGAGATCTCACATGAGAATATGAAAATATCATACTATTTCAGGTTGTATTAGTAGAATATTATGACCTTAAATCACCTCTTGACATTTCAGGTTTTTTTCCCCCTTAATGGCTGGGTAACTTCAAAACCATGACTTTACAACTTACCATGAATCCTGTGAATGGACGTTATGTGTGGCATGTTGCTTTCATAGGCTTCACGGCTCTCAGGAGAAGATTTGGTTAGTGGAAGCCCAGATCGAGATCCCCACCATGCTTCCCTTCCAGGCTGTGGTGTGCCAAGAAAATACCGACCAGCCTCACATCTGCCCCCTTCACAGGCTTGACTTTGGAAGTGTCTATCATCCGCTAACCTAGAATGGTCAACTGCAAGACCATAGCAGAGGGCACCACGATCCGAATATTGTCTATAGGCACAGGAAACATCATGATGCTGAGAGTTTGGTCTTTCAGTGGGATCCATTAATTGTGGAGATGCAGCATCAGTCAGGGGACTTCCACCCCACTGGCTTTCATGATCAGATTCAGATCTTTCTGTATGAAACCCCGAATACTGCTGGATAAAAGAAAGAGGGAGGAAAGAGAATAAGAAATTAAGGGTAGGTAAGTGCTGATCACGAATTTCATTTTCAAGGTGTTTTAAGACCAGGTGCAAATCCTGAATACAGAAAAAAAAATCTATATGCAGCTATGTGTAATATCAAACAACCAGCTTGTGAATCAGGAGGTTGTTTGTTTGTTTTAATTGTTTGCTCAGTGCATATCCACCTCTATTTCATTCTTCCTGCAAATACCTATTAAGGAAATCAGACGGAGCTACATTCTCTTTTCAGTTGTAACCCCACAGGAAAGCCATCTCCAACCTCTTCTTTATTCTGCAATGGCTTTTCATTACAAAGCTATGATTTATCTGGTGAGGCTGCCATTAGACATACCAGCATGTATTCATTTCGGCGGCAGCAAGTGGATTCCTTTAAGCAGCTTACTGGATCATGGAGACCAGAGAGAGACTTGTATATTCTCCCGGGACACTACGGACTCTAGGGAATGCCCCCCCTTCCCTAGGATGGCCCCTA
>JANHFP010000400.1:399962-412060 GCA_032468135.1 Calamaria suluensis | reverse complement strand
ATAATAATAATAATAATAATAATAATAATAGGCTGCCACAAGGAAGAGGGGGTCAACCTATTCTACAAAGCACCTGAAGGCAGGACAAGAAGGCATGGATGAAAACTAATCAAGGAGATATCTAACCTAGAACTTAAGAAGGAATTTCCTGACAGTTAGAACAATTCATCTGTAGAATACTGTTTTTAAGAAGCAATTAGACAACTGTTTGTCTGAAATGCTTTACGGTTTTCTTCTTGAGAAGTTGGTTGAAGTCCAACTAGAAGACATCCAAGGTCCCTTTCAATCTGTCATTCTGTTATTCTGAAAATCAAAGATGGCCAAACTGCACATTAGTGTTATTCATCAAACATACCTTGACACATTTCAAATTAAAAGTAGATCATCAACGGAAGAAAATAAATTTGTCTCTAGCAATATTCTAATCATCTACTCTATTTACTTTGTATATTGCTGACTTCTATTTAAATGTTGGTATGTATGTATCTGTAAACAGAGAGATTCATACATTCTCCTTACTTCATTTGGACATGATGATGCATTTTTTTATTTTCATTTCTGTCCTTCCTGAATTATCATGAAGCCTTTGTGATTTGGCGGCAATCTAGGGATTAAAGTATCTGTTCACTTTGAAAAAAAATAAATAGATGTAGTTCATTTGTTTACACTCGTTTCTTAAAATCCCTTTTTAATCATTTTAAAACAAAGCCCCTTCACGTTCTGCACAGCATTTCAAACATGCACAGATCTCACGCTTTACAGTTACGTTTTCAGAAGAAACAAAGTACATCAATAGAAACAGCTGGATATCCCCATAGGTATGAACGATGCCAGATCAGGCAAACACTATCTTAACACAACCTTTTTTGCCCCTTTTTAGTCACTTCCAAAGCTGGTAGGAATAAAGCATCTTTTCAAACACTGTCACCGTTTACAAAGAAAGTCTAACAGCCGTGAAGGGTACATCTTATCATACCATGTCAGCCTGGAATATATAAAAAGAAAGAAGTTTACTAGAAGTTGTAAGTTTGGGTGGGGAGGAGGACTTGGGGTTGTGTGTGTGTTTGCGTGTGTTTCTATTTTTTGCACTTTTGAAAGCACAGTTCAAAAATTCCTCCAAACTGCCACAAATCCAAGATGCAAGATGGAGAAAGAAATATGTCAAGTATTTCATATCCTTCAAACAATAAAAAAAATAAAATATTTCCAAATCTCTTTTCAAGTGCTTTCCAGGATTGTCACTCTCAAGGCATGAATTGCTTAAAAATGTTCATCAAAACATTTGGTCAGTGGAAAATTGCTTTTTCTTTTGGCATAAAGCAATTTTTTTATAGGATAGTGCCAAGAAAGAAACCGAGAATGCACATATGCAGGTCTGTATTTTTTTCCCCCTTTGATCTTGCTCCTTTCTCTTTTCTGTACTTTCAAGAAACTTTGAAAAGAAAGAAAAAAAAGTAGCAGCAAAAAGTTCTGCAAGATTTTGCAGCTATGGCCACAAAGGATTAACATAACGGTAACAAGAAGCAATGTTGAACAGTTTAGAAATGTTTGTCAAAACACTTGGCAGGCTCAATTAGGTACGTTCTAGTGTTCCAGCCTAGAGTATTCCTGAAAGAACATAAGTAGGTTGCCATACATAATGCTGCAACATGCCTCTTTAGATTAAAAAGTTTTTGGAAGCTTTACGGGTGCAAAATATGGCTGCTTATCTGGTTATATGTGCTCCTAGAAGCTGCCATGCAAGCTGCCTCTAGTTGCCAGTCTGTTTGTGGGTCCAATTCAAGGTCCTAGTTTTGACTTGTAAGTCCCTAAAGGTTTCCCTCGTACATATGTGCTAGTCGTTTCTGACTCTAGGGGGCGGTGCTCATCTCCGTTTCAAAGCCGAAGAGCCAACGCTGTCCGAAGACGTCTCCATGATCATGTGGCTGGCATGACTAAACGCCAAAGGCTCACGGAATACTGTTACCTTCCCACCAAAGGTGGTCCCTATTTTTTCTACTTGCATTTTTACATGCTTTTGAAACTGCTAGGTTTGCAGAAGCTGGGACAAGTAACAGGAGTTCACCCCGTTACACGGCACTGGGGATTCGAACCGCTGAACTGCCGACCTTTCAATCAACAAGCTCAGCTGCCTTACCTACTGAGCCACTGTGCCCCAAAGACAATACAGGAAAGGGCAATATTTAAATCAGAGGTTCCCAAACTGAATTCTGGGAGTTGAAGTCCACAAGTCTTAAAGCTGCCCAGTTTGGGAACCTCCGATTTAAATCTTAATTGCAGCCTTGGAGGAAAAGGTTAAAGTAAAACCAGCGTTCCGAATGTCAAAACACTTACAGTTCATTGTCTTAACTCCCATCACCAAATCACGCCACTGTTGCAGACTTCCAGAGGCAGAACGTGGGGAAGCCATGGTGGCGAACCTATGGCACACGTGCAATTCTCCACAATGGCCATAAGAGGGCGATTTGGGCACCATGGGAAGCTCCTGGTATAACTTGATATAATTTGATAAAGTATATTCTATTGCTTATGTTGACATTTAACACGGCATTAGCTTCACTGGGAAAGGATGACTTTTGGAGCCCACTGAGATTGATGAGCCTTCTTTCATGGCGCTAACCTAGGAACATGGCTGTGACTGACACAGGGTTCGTAAAAGCCCAGACAGGAAGTGGTTTAATAATGACCAAGAACTAAAGTCCTGTTGAAAAGCCAAACAGAGGAAGGAGAAGCAGAAGGAATGCAATCCACCCGTCTCAATACAGTCAGAATTGGGATCGGAATTTCCATTGCTAATCAAGGTGGTTGTTAAGTGAATGTGTGGCCTTTTATTGCCATGGTCAAATCTGGCTTCCTCCGTTAACCTGCTCCTCAGAAGTTGGCAGGGAAGGTTGCAAATGGCGATTCCATGTCCCTTTGATGCTGCAACCACCATTAATACTAGCACCCAAATTTGAACCACGTGACCGTGGGGATACTGCGATGGTTGCAAGTGTGAGGACCAGCTGTAACTTTTTTCAGTGCCACCGTAACTTCTGACAGACGCTAAGCAAATGGCTGTAAGTCAAGGACTATCTGTAAAGGGTAAAAACAAAGACATCCACATCAAGAACCCACCTGATCCAAACACATTCATATGTTGTGAATGCTCCAACACTGGAAGCTTTTAAGAAGATGTTGGATAACCATTTGTCTGAAGTGGTGTAGGTTTTCCTGCCTGGGCAGGGGGCTGGACCAGAAGACTTCCAAGGTCCCTTCCAACTCTTATTCTATTCTATGTATGTATTTGGGGTCTTTTTTCAGGGCCTTTACAAAGAATGACAATCCACATAAACAATGAAATGATAGATTTACAGTAGAATAGGTTTGCACTGCATTGTTTTACCAGGATTATCCTTAGAAAAGTAGAAGTTTGATTTGATGGCAGTGATGGCAATATTTAGCACAAGGCTCTAGAAAAAATATATAATGTAGTTATGAATTGAGTGCCTTGTATGCCTTTAAGTTAAAAAGAAACATTACACAATATTGCAATGAATAGTCATAATTCATGTAGGCTTACATGCTAGAAAAAGATTGATTAGATCACCCAACACTCTTCATGGGAAGGGGATGCCAGATGTTCAAGATGGCTTTAGAAAAAACTGAGGAACAAGAAATATTATTGCTGATGTATATTGGGTACTTGAGAAATTCAAACAATATAAAAACAAAGTAAGTATGTACTTCATTGATTATAGAAAATTATTTGATTATGGCAACCATGGCAAGCTAGAGAATGTTCTTAGGAAAATAGGATGTTGAGCTTGGCAAGCTGATTCAGAACAATTTCTTGTGCTCTTACAAAATCTAACACAGGACAGGAAGCCAAGAAAAAAATAAACCTGGCAAAATGGCTGGTTCCTGCTTGACAATGTTGAGAGAGGCTGCTTTAGAATAAAAAAGCAGTTTTAAAATTTAAGGAAGAAATACCAAACACTTGCACCATACTTATGACATACTGACAGATAAAAATGCAGATAAACTGCAAGCTCTAGTGAGGAACAATTGGTGAGCAAAAAATGGGATTAAGACTATACATAAAGAAGAACAAAATATGCAAACAGAGATATATCACTGCAATGAAATAGTGGATAGTTCCGGCCTTTTAGAATCAGTGAACAGTAAAATAACTACCATAATAGTTAAGAACATGGATAAAAATGCCATGACATCTCTATACCTACAGTCAATGTTTTTCTCTGTGACATTCTAAGGAAGTAAAAGTTGGACTTTGAAAAAGCAATTTAGAAAGAATATTGACACTTTTAAACTTAGCATTGGAGAAGACTTTTAATGCATTGGATAACCAAGAAAACAAAAAAATTGGATCATAGAAAAAAATCAGTCCAGGGATGCCATTCAGATAAAGCAGATAATCAAAATTATGTAGGCATATGATATTTATGAAAGTAAGGATGGCCTGATATAAATAGGGTTACCTCTAGTGTAAAAGTTATATAATTCTGTAATGTACCCAAATTAAGGCTGCATCAAAACTTGAAAAGCAAACTCATGAATTACTGAACTTTTCATTTACATTTTAGTTGACTTGTTTCCCGTTAACTTAGGGTTTCCATTTTTATCCTAGGTATCCCTCATCTTTTACTAAACTTGCATCCCTCCATATAAGTTGGACTACAATTCCCATTGTGTCCAAGCAGCATAGTTACTGTTTATACTTGCTAGGAATAGTATATCTATACCAGTATATCTAGAGGTATTAAATTAGGGAGGACTGAGCTAATCATTCAGGATTGACAACAATATAATCAAAGTCACAGAATGCCAATTTAGATTGAACGGAATCTTGTGAACTGCATAGGTGAATACACAAAACCTAATATTTCCTACAGAGATCAAATGTAACTTTGCATTTTTCCTTCAACTATATTATCTCTATGTGATATTGATGACCATTTGCAATTTTGTATGATTTGTAAGATTTGTGGTATCTCTTCAGAGTAATATGAAATAGCTTCCGGCATTAGGACTGTAATAATTAAAATCCTGATGCTGTTAACATTTTCTTGGACATTCCCTCAGTGCGAATATGTTGCCCAGTAATATCAGAGACTAAACATCTACCAGCAACTATACAGTTTTGCTTCATTGCAAGACAGTTCAAAAGGGAACTCAAGAATCTTTTCTAAGCGTATGAAATCAAGTCATTTTTACCTGTGGATAAGGTGATGTCCTAGATTTGGACTTGGTGCCAGAGAGACGTGATTTGCTTCCTTTTCTATTGTCAGTTATAGTTGGAACTGAGTTTGCATATGGGAAGGCTGGTTTTGTAGCAGAAACCTGATCAAGGGAGAGTTGAAGTCCTTTGTATTCTGTATCCCTAAATAAAAAGTATAACATATATTTAATACAATCCCATAAATACTTATGATTAATTATTTGGCTTTCTTTTTTTCTCATTATTTAAAATGTGTATGGATATGTGTCTTTGTCCAGATTAAAAAAAATTAAAAGCTGGAACCAGTACATGAATTGTAAGTAAACAAACTCTCTACAATTTCATTTGAAATTGTTTTTTAAGAATTAGTGAATATCTTTTCATTTGAAAATATATTTTTTGGGGGGGGAATCTCCACTCAACCTATTGTTTCATCCTGAAAACCTCCTATTACCATTCTCTTTCCCAAACTGCAGCCAGGTGTAATTTATTATATAAGTAGATGAGATTCCCAATGCTGAACAAGTGTGCATTATATATTACAGTCTTTGTAGAGTCTGAACTATACATCTAGATTTATTAATACTTAATAGTGCTAAATGTAGGAAACATGATAAGATGGCATAGAGATTTTTTTCAGCTATGTAAAAGACTCTTTTGTGATGCTTTTCTGATTTGGCATTGATAGTTTAAAATGATAAATCTTTACTTTCTCAATACACATCTGCTTCCAGTTTAGACAGAAGTAATCTAATTCACAAAACTGCCCTATAAGAAATGTAGCATTTGAACTTCAAACAGCTCCTGCAATATGAAGTAGAACCTGAAAAGGTTCCGAGAATGGCAATAAGATGGTCAAAAGGATGGGGCAACTTCACTATGAAGAAAGGTTGTGACACTTAGGACTTTTTAATCTAGAAAGGAGGCAGGTAAGAAGGAGCATGATTGGGGTGTACAAAATTTTGCATATTGTGGATAAACTGGGCAAGAATTCATTTTCCCCTTCCCCAAATACTACAGTATCACCAGAGATCATCCAATGAAATTGAATCTTGGGATGCCCAGGGCAAAGAAAAGGAATATTAAAAACATTGGACACTAATTACATGGGATTAGTTTAGCATCTGTCTTAAATGGTGGAAAGTATACTTGTTTCCATCATTTGGAAATATATCCAGCCACTTAGTACCACCATCCCATTAATTAGATAAGAGAAAATAGTCTTTAGTCTTCCTGTTATGACGTGCACTTAAAGAAGAGGTCTTCTCCTAAACAATAACTATATTCAGACTTTTCTCATGGTTGTGAGTATATTGGAAACTTGCATTATTTAAGCTATAGAATGAAACAAAAGCCTTAGATTCCTTTTAACGCCATAACAGCTAGCACTGCATATGCCATTGTTACTTGCAGATAAATGAAATTCAAAGGATCAGACCAAGTGAACAGATCAATGCTTGTCATAATTGCAAATATACAGTTGTTGAAAATATTCTTTTGAAGGTATTCTTTTTCAACATGTTGGCACTCATAATCATTCCACACATGTAATTGTATTTTCTGGATTAAATTGTCACCATCAAGCTTGGGAAAATGTTTGAAAACAATTTATCAACATCTGTATTTCTGGCTTTAAGAAAAATAGTGCCACAACTTAAGATATTACTCTCAAGTGCCTCAGTGCAAAATAAATGTAGCTGAACAGGACATGGATTTTCCTTTATCCTACTGAAACCCATCTAAAAAAACAGAGTGAGGGAGAGAGATTAGAAAGGGAAATGCTAGGGAAGTCAGTTAATAAAATCACTGACTAGTGATTACTTTTACATATCCAGCTACAGTAACTTCAAAGTTGAGAGTAAAAGACAAAGGGGTTTTTGTATCATGAGTCCCATAAATGTATAATAAAATACTTGACCTAAAAAACAGGAATTATGAATATATCATATGTAGTTAATTTTGCCTAGAACACTTGACTCAGCTTTTGCATGTCGAAAATATATTACATAATCTGCATTTTAGTCTTAAGTCAACCAAAGAAATGGGTAAATCACCAACCTTATCCTTTCATGTAGATTTTAACGAAAGAGATGATAGAAAATGGCACAGCCTTCTGACTCTTAGAGACCAAGTTTTTAGCAAGCAGAAAAGACCACAGTTTTCCAAATAATTTAAAAGTCTGCATTTCCTTCCCTTTCTGGGAAAGCAGCTGTAATTGTCTTATGGGTTTTGGAAAGCTAAGACTAAATGAGACTATCATTCCATGTGGTTTTTTTGAGTTCAACTAATGAGGCTCAAAAAAACAAAAAAAAAGCTTGAATATCTATTTCTGCTCCAAACAGAGAATCCTGAGATGACTACTTTAAATTGCATTCTTTATATAACCAATCCTTCTCAAAGGGATAATTTACAAATTATGCTTTCCAAAAGGCATCATTACATCTATTTTATTTCATGGGGGGGATGACCTTAAAATACATTGGCAGGTATTACCATTAAAAAGTGGGTATTTAAATACCCACAAGAATTGAGACCTTTGAACTTTGGTGTTGGAGAAGACTCCTGTGAATCCCTTGGATTGCAAAGCGATCCAACCGGTCAGTCCTAGAGGAGAGCAACCCTGACTTTTCTTTAGAAGGCCAAATCCTGAAGATGAAACTCAAATGCTTGGCCACCTAATGAGAAGGAAGGACTCCCTGGAAAAGAGCCTGATGCTGGGGAAGATTGAGGGCCAAAGAAGAAGGGGACGGCAGAGAATGAGGTGGCTGGAGGTAGTCACTGAAGCAGTAGGCGTGAGCTTGGGTGGACTCCAGAGGATGGTGGAGGACAGAAAGGCCTGGAGGAACATTGTCCATGGGGTTGCAATGGGTAGGACACGACTTCGCAACTAACAACAAATAATTTTCTTTATATATTTCGATAAACATTCTTAAAATGTTAATTGCAGCAGAATTTTCAATTGTAAGATTGCTCCTAATATCATTCAGAAAAAGACATTCAAAACTTTTGTATAAGGTCAGTGCCTAGTGAGATATTAAAAGTGAATCTGGCCTTATCATTGATGAATGTTTTATGTTCATATCCGTCAGAATCCATATTCATAAATAGGGTTTATGTTGGCATGATATCATTACCTCTGTTTTAAACTCCTGAAGGATAAACATTTTAAATATAGAACTGCAACATATTTTCTCATTTCTTGTTTCATTTGTGGTTAAAGAAACTGTGCGAAGAAGTTTGAATATATAGAAAAGATCCTGTGTTCCTTAAACAAGTTCAAGAAGAAGCTGTTTGGGATCTAAAAGTTAGTAAATTTTACTTGTTTTGTTCAATGTACTATATGTACTACCTGCAAGGTAATTGTTATTCAAACTCTAATAATGCTCTTTTAATAATGCATTAATAGAGTAGAGCTGCTTGAGAATATTACTGCAAAGCAGAAAAATAGGCTGCTAATTAGATGAATATACAGGTAGTTCTACTGTGACACAGATTACTGTGCTTTAGATAGGGGTGGGCATGCCTTGGCATGTCCATGCAACATTTCTGTTTTGTGAGTGCACTGGTTATCAGTTTGCATGTGTGCAATTCAATATAATAGTTGCTATGTATAAAGCCTGACATGGCACTGAGCCAAGTTACTTGCCTGGGCAGGGGGTTGGACTAGATGACCTCCAAGGTCCCTTCCAACTCTTATTATTATTATTATTACTTGAGGGACTGTCTGTTTTCCATACTATCTGCCTGGCTGATCCAATCTGGCAGGCTTGGCATATTCTAGCCTCCTTTGATTGGATCTATTTAGTGCTTGAAGGGAAGACCAGCAGGATATTCAGAATTCAATTTAAACTAATGAACTAATAATCTGAAATAAAGCAATTGCAAGCAACTTCTGAATTATCTCTAGTTTGCTACAAATAGGCCTCAAGCTGAACTTGAAATTTTTTTCTCTCTTTAATATAACATGCTAAAATCATAGAATCATAGAGTTGGGGTGGACTTTGGAGATCTTATAGTTCAAGTCCTTGCCCAAAGTGCAAGACTTCTTTCCACCTCAGACAAATCATTGTACAATGTTTCTCTTGGAAATTCATAGTGATAGAGTAACTGCAATCCTTGGAAGCAAACTATTCCACTGCTTAATACTTGGCACTGTCAGAAAACCTATCCTTATTTCCAGGTTTTAAAATAAATAAATAAATAAACTGACACCTGATAAGTATTTGAGATGAAATAAGCCAGTCCAAGGTCGATCCAACAAGATTTTATTCACACACATAATACAGAAGGCATACAATTCCGAACTGAAACTGCTTGGCTGAAGCCGCTACTTATATAGCCGACTTTCGCGCCAAAAGCAACAATGTAATTAACCTTGTAACAGTTTCCCGCCAGTGCCTGCAAAACCACCCACTCACTTCTGGCCATTTGCTTCCGATTTAACATATGTACAACACACTCCTTCACCCTGGTCAAGATAATATACACACAATTTAACACACATAATCCTTTAACCGATGTGGCTTGGTTCATATGCGGGAAGACCACCGCAGCCCGTCCCCGGTCTCAGAGTCATGCCCTGTCACCTCTTCCTGGCCAGAGTCCAGGTGCTGGTCGGTTTCAAAGAACAATTTTGCAGAGCCTGACCCCCGATCTTTCCCCACTGGCGCAAATTCCACAGCCGCTTCTTCCACCTCCCTGGCTGGCTGGTCGCTGTCCTTCAGCACCATCTCGGCCGCATCTCCGCTAAGCGTACCAGCAACGCTTTCCTGCAGCCACGGGTGGTGGGCTGAGGGAACGATCGGCTCTGGGGAAACAGGTTGAACACTGTCAGGGGTCTCCTGCCCATCTTCCAATTCACCTTGCCTCCCCGTGCGAACATTTAGACCCTTATTCGGTTTTAACTGATCTATATGGCATCTCCACACCCGGCCATCACCCAGCTCTACCTCATAGGACCGGGGGCTTGTTTGCCTCACTACCCAGGCTGGCACCCATGTCTCCCCTTCCCTATAATTCCAAGCATGGACCCTGTCATTTATTTTCACCCCTTTTTCCGGAGGGTTAATCAACACAGGATCCCTGTTTCCTTGGAATCTGGGGTGAGTCCTGTCCAGGAGGGTGCACAGCCTCCTTCCCATCAACAGCTTGGCTGGGCTAACCCCCATGCTGGAACAAGGCGTGGAATGCTGCCAGGTCATAAAAGCATTTATCCTCGCTTGCCATGACCCCATAGAATATTTACTTAGTGCCATCTTGGTCACATGGACCATCTTCTCAGCCAGCCCATTGCAATTTGGATTATAGGGTGTGGTCAGCACGTGTCTGATGCCCAGCTGCCCAAAATACCCTTCCATTGCCACTGAAGTAAATTGAGGTCCTTTGTCAGAGACCACAATGTCCGGTAACCCATGGGTGGCAAAGACACGGTCTAAAACCGCACAAACATCCTCGGTGGTAGTGGACGTCATTCTGATAACCTCCACCCACCTGGAAAAGGCATCCACCATAATCAGCAACATTGCTCCTTCCATTGGGCCAGCGAAATCAATATGGATTCTACTCCATGGTACTTCTGGTTGTTCCCACTTAGCTGGGGTTACCCTGGGTGGTGCAGGACCCTGGGCCTGGCAAGCATCACATTTGGCCACAAACGCTGCGATATCACCGTCAATCCCTGGCCACTACACATAACTCCGGGTAATTGCTTTCATCTTCACAATGCCTGGGTGATTGTCATGCAATAATTCTAATACAGCTTTCCGGAGGGCTTCTGGAATTACAACCCTTTCCCCCCTTAATAGAACCCCATGCAGAATGGAAAATTACGACCGTTTTAATCCAAAAGAGGTGAACTCGCCCACACAGGGACCTGCCGGCCACCCCCGCAATACCCACGCACTCACAGCCTTCAGGGTTGGATCCTTAGAGGTGGCCACAGCGATCCGTTGGGCTGTAATTGGCTCATTATCCAGGTAATTGAGGGAGAGGAGGGGCACCTCCTCCACTGGGTCGCTTACGAGGTCAGGCAGGGGGCAATGACTCAGCGCATCCGCATGCCCCATTAACCTCCCAGGCTGGTGGACTAATTGGTAATTATAGCTCCTCAGGAAAACAGACCACCTGACGAACCTGGGAGGCATAGCCACCGGCGTCTGCCTGTCGCCAGCCAATAACCCCAACAATGGAAGATGATCTGTGTGGATTTCGAAATGCCTCCCATAGATGTAATCGTGAAATTTCTTCACCCCTGCAATTATGGCCAGGGCTTCTTTGTCAATCTGAGCATAATTACGCTCAGCAGGGGATAATGAGCGAGAAAAAAACGCCAGTGGTGCCTCCACCCCATTGGGCAGGACGTGGCTCAGGACGGCCCCCACCCCCACAGGTGATGCATCGCACGATAAGCATAAGGGAAGTACTGTGGAATACTGCATAAGAAACGTATCTGCTGACAGCAAGGCTTTGACTTGTCAAAAAGCCCGTTCCTCCTGTTCACCCCATACCCATGGAACATTTTTCCTTAATAATTTGTGTAGACGTTCATCTACTGTAGCTTTACCTGGCAAGAACGTATTGTAAAAGTTCAGCAGACCCAGAAATGCCTGAAGCTGTGTTTTAGAAGTAGGTGTTGGGGCCTCTTTAATGGCTCGTACCTTAGAGTCTGTTGGTAAAATGCCCTGGCCATTTATTCTGAACCCCAGGAACTCAACCTCCCGTACTCCAATAACACATTTTGATTCCTTCAGCTTTAAACCGGCATTTTGAAATTTCTGTAATACTGCCCACACCCGTTCCACGAGCTCTCCCTCTGATGGTGCTGAAACTAAAACATCATCAAAATAGGGGACCACCCCCGGCAGCCCCACCAGTAGCC